>JACBWW010000031.1:8841306-8917860 GCA_020086605.1 Lanius collurio | reverse complement strand
CCCCGGGCCGGCTGAGGGGGCGGCAGCGCGACCCCCGGGGCTGGGTGGGGAACGGGGAAGCGGCGTCGTTGCCCCGGGAGGGGGCTGGAGGCTTTTTTCCCCACCCTGCCCGCCGCAGGACCCTCCCGTGAAGGGCGGGCGGGGCTGTCGGGGCTCCCCGCCGACCCCGCTGCGCGTTAGGCGGGGCGGCCGCGGCCCCGGGACGTGCGGCGGCCGGAGGAGCCGCGCCTCGGCTGGGGGGAGATGCCCTGGCGGTGGGGCGCGATCAGCCCCTCTCGAGGGCCGGCCAGAGCCCGCCGGGGCCGGGGCGGCCGTTGCGGGGCAGCGAACAGCGCGGCGGGTGCGCGCAGGGCGGCTCCGGGCCGGTGCGCCGGGCGCTGGCGCTGGACCAAAGCGCTTCCTGCGCGCTCCTGAGAGCATCCAGGGCCCTTTCCTGGTCACCGGAGCGCAGGGGATGAAGGAGCTGCCCTGCATCTCGCTATACCCCCCTTGTCTTTCCGTTTGTGGCAGCTCGGGGGCAAGGACGTGTCTGTATTTCAGTTTGGGATGTGCCTCAGAGCAGGAGAGCGGCCGCCCATCGCCTCCCCATGCCCAGCTCAGGCTTCGGTGGGGCCGCTTCACCCGCCCGCACCCACCGGGACAGGTTTCGCACCGCATCCTTCGCAGGCGCCTTTTGCGTCGCACCTTTTCACTTTACAAAGTGACAACAGTGTCGTTTTCATGGGTAACACAGGGCCCGTAAAAAGGCTGGAGGGATGGATTGTGTACATTTTGGAATGGGTAGGCAATAACCTTCGTATGCGAGGAGGAGGTTTTTCCTGTGGAGGAGAATGCCTGTCATCTGTGGGTATGGCAGCAGAGAAGTGCAGGGCGTCTTAAGACATGGAGATGCTTCCAGACGCAGTTTCCCTACGCAGGACATGGGGTGGGACAACAGCGAGGAAGGAGGGGCCCTTCCTGCCCTGGACAGCAATGCAATGCACCTGAGCCCACCTTATTAAATTGGGTAAAGTTGAGACAGGGAAGGTAAATGTGAACACAGAAGCTGAGGCAGCCCTGGGGGTGGAATTGTCTGTTTTGATCTGCATTGCAGGTGCATAGGAAGCATCCAGGGTACTTGTTGGCTTTACTTAGATGGTAAGATGCTTACACTTAAAAAGCTATATTGAGCTTTTGCAATACCAGTTATACTCCTTAATGAAAAAATAAAAGACAAATGGATGCGACTGTAAATACAGTGCCTTTTCCCACATAATTTGCTCATTAGAGAATGCAATTCTGTAGTGCGTTACTATGGCTGAGCCTCTGAGAGACTGACATTTATGCTCTTAAACTGCACACTGCTTTTTGGTTTGCCAATTTAAAGCAAGTGCTTTATACACAGATAAAGGCTGACTTGTAATATTGTTGATTTTTTAAGCTTTTGGTTGTACTGAGTCTCCAGCAGTCATTTTTAGTGAAACAAAGACTGGAAGGTCATAAAAGAGCAGAGTATCAGCTGGCTAAACTGATGCATAACCACTTGTTTTCATCCTGTTGTTGTACTTCTGCTTAATATATGTGTAAAGTTTCCTCCCTCATCCCCTTGGAAAAGATGAAGGTCTCACGACCAATCTTAAGTTACTCTTAAGTAATTTCCAGTCCAGTAGTTGTTGCAAACTATAGAACAGCAATAATTTCATTCCTTACAGTTGTTTCCTTTACATCAGATTTCAGCTACAGCTGCACACTTTCAGGGTTTTTAAAATTTTTTTAAAATGTGTTTTGTCACAAAAATTCCACCGTTCCTTAGTGTGCCCTAATTCAAGAGGCTGTAGGTGTTAAGGGTGATATATTTCTTCATCCAGATCTACCACATTAGTCAGTCCTTTAACTGCAGGAGGCAGAACACAAACTCCCCAGTGCTATTATGGCAGAATGTGGACCACAATGTAAAGTAAAATAAAATATTTCTTGAACATTATAAACAGCATAATAGAGTGAGTGCAATTGTAATTTTTAGGTGTCTCATTTTTGTTCTGTGGCTTAAAATATAGTGATTTAAAGTAGCAAAACTGTGAATGATCGTTTTCATATTGGATAAACAGATTACTATTAATCTTTTTACTCATGTTTAACTTCATTTTTCATAGTAAAGTTTAAAAAAAGGTAGCAAATTTTAGTTTATTTTATAGAGAGAATAGACATCTTTGTCTTTCTGAAAATTTGTAATGCTGAAGATTTTTTTTGCTGACAAGTGATACTTTCTGTGCATATTTATATATCTATGTCTGTTAGTAACTAAAAGTGATGGGTTTGGTTGAGCAACACTTCACTGAAAATTCAGCAGTCAGATAAGTTGATAAGGGGGAAAAGTTGAGTATGGGACATAGTTTTTTTACTTTGTGCTGGTTTGGAAAGCAAAGGCTCCAGAAGGAAAATGTAAGGATGTTGTTGTGAGGAAGGACAGGTGCCTGGCAGGTCTGTGCTCCGGCTTCCTGCGGCACACCGGGGGCTGTGGCACGGCACAGACACGGCTGTCCCGGGCTGCTGCAGAGAGCCGGTTGTGTAAGCAGGGCCAGGACTCCCAGAAGGGTCCGGCAGAGCCGGAGCCTCCCTGGGAACAGCGGTCCGGGCCGTGCCCACGGCCTGGGTGGGGTTCGGGTGGGAGGATGCCCTTTGTTCAGGCACAGACCGTATCACCAGGGCTCTGCCTTCCTCTGCTGAGACAAACCCTCCCCTCCGTTCTTGTGCATGAATCAAATGTACCTCCGAGGAGCACATGAAGATCGCAAATAGGGTGTTGAGTGGAGCTGAGTTGGAATGTTAACCCCTGGTTACCACCTGCTGTCCCTCACCTCTGTTCCTTCACCCTTACCTGCCTGGCTGTAGTATTGTCAGAGAATGTGGGCCTGATTTGTCTCTGTGCTCATTGTTAAGTGATGTAAAAAATATCTTCCCCTAAACCAGGATGTCCAGCAGTGTGATAATGGGTGTTAGTCTATCTCCATGTGAGCAGTAAATGATTTTGCTTAATAATGTTTTACAGTTATCTACCAGCTGATTTATCCTGGTGATGTTAAAGACTATGGTGCTATAAATAGGAACAATAATTTATTTACCACTGGATGTTAGAGGAATGTCAAAATATTGCTGAAACTGATGTTTTCGGAGCATATCGGAACTTCTGCAAGCTGTTTGTTTGGGTGGTTGTAAATAATCATTGAAAAACGCTTTTCTTTGGATTGCTATTTCTTTCCTGCTATGGGGGAGCATGTTTGTTCTCATTTCACTCCAAGGAAACCTTTGCTTTGTTTTTAAAATGCTAAAATGCATTGCTGCTTGTTGGCTTTAATTATTTGATTGAGAGATGGGGTTTAAAATCAGTGTTATTTAAAACCAGTGCTGGACTGAGAACTGTTAAATGTCATGGTTTCTCTGTGAACAGAATGGTAGCTGTCTCCAGAAAGGCTGAAAATATGCCAGGGAACAGTAGCTCCCTGTAATGCAAGTCTGTGCCCGGGGGGAGGGCACAAAAGGCACAGCAGATCGCATTTCTGTGGAGCAGAGGTGTCGAGCTCGGGAGGAGTCCATCTGTGTGGAAAAACGGTGGGAATGATGTCAGAACCTGCAGGTTCCCTTTGTAATAGAACTGTGTCTGCTTGTTTCCTTTCCAGCCTCAGGAAAGCTTGCTTTAAGCTGTGTAGCTTTATTGTCTCCGTTTGAGATACCTGGGTTATGGAAGTGAGGGTATAAAGCACTTCTGTTTGGAACCCTTTGTCTTGGCATTCTATTTAACACCAAAAAAAAATCTTGCTTAAGAAAGGACTTGGACATAGGTCATCACCACTACCAGATTTCCTTCATCAGCAGCTCTCAAAAGCTTTAGCAAAGTGGAGACCAATTTTTGTGTGTTTGGTCATAGCTGCTGTCCTAAAATAATAAAAATCAATGCCTTATGAAACAGCATCACAGAATGCATTAGAGAATAGCACCTCCTCAGCCTGTTACACTTGCCTGGAAATGGTTGTGCAGTTCTGTAGAGTTGCTGTTACAAGAGCTGCTCTCTGTAAATGATCTCCCAGGACAGATTTCTTAAGCTTGCTGTAAGGCTTCAGTGCCTTCTGCTGTGTTTCACAAATATTCCAGGTAAACTCTGAAAATCATAATTTCTGCAGTTCATGCAGTAGGAGCTCAAGCTCAGGCAAGTGCCTGGAGCTGCTGCAGGAAGCAGTTCTGCCTGTACCACCCCCTGACCTGCTTACAGATTCTATTTTTTAATTTTATTTTTTTTCACCTTCCCCAGGCATCTACAGTGCTACCCAGTGATCCCATCACCTGAAAGCAGCCAGTGGAAGGAGTTTGTTTTCAGCTGCACCAGTTCCCTGACCTGGTTCACTGAATGACCAGGAAGGTGATTCTGGAGCATTTCAGAAATGCAACACTAAATTCTTGCTCGGTGTGTGTGAGTAAGACAAAGTCATGTCTGGGCTGGGAGGTGAAATAGTCATGTGTCTGTGTGGTGGTGGGTTTTTACTGAGTTAGGGAGAGCAAAAAGGCCCAGACAAGTTGGTTATGTGAAACCAGCTTAGTAATTTTTTTTTTATTTGTGTTTCATTAGGCTTCAGAAAGGGCAAATTTTTATATATCACAAATACATTTTCTTCAGTTTCTGGAGCAATTCACACATTCTTGATCATATAGGACAAAATTAACAGAGGACATGCAGTGTTCATAAGTTAGTATTTGATACATGAAAAAAGCCTGTGACTGTTCCATGGTATAGTGTGATTTCTAAGCATGAATTTTGAGTTGTACTTAACATTGATCCTTGTATCAAAACCACCCACAGCCCACCTTAAGCCCTGATTCAGCTTTAACTGAAGCTGGAGAACTTTCTTAATGACTTTGGAAAGAATAGAATCAGCCTCAGGTTTATGTGTAACATTGATATTATGTTAGTCTGGGAGAATTGAATATTAATTTTCTTGTCATTCTTCTGACAAAAGAATTTGGTTTACTAGAAAGAGTAACATGTCTTTGCAATATTGTGACTGCCTGGTTGTGACTGGGGTGCAGTTTGCATTCTGTGGCTTTGATGGAGGTTATATTAAGGTAACAACCTATTTTATCCTCAGAATAATATAAAATAGAAGAGCCATTCTTTAGGAGTGTGTCCTAGAGAGCAGAAGAGATGCAGTCTGTTCCTCTACATGATGATGTAGTCTTGCTTGTGAGGACTTTTATTGTCACTTCATCATTGTTAAAGGGGCTCTTTTGAAGTAGTCAGTGTCGTTTAGATGACACCTTCTTTGTTTCCCTAAAGTGAATTAGGCCCAAATTAGGTAATTTTCAAAGCTTCCTGCCAGAGTAAGGGATTTGATCCTGACAGCTGTACAGCCATAGCTGACCCTGGGAATTGGTCACAATAACTGTGTCTGTGTGAAATGCCACCACAGGACCATTTGATTAATGGCTGATCGTCTCTGTCACAGAAGTGATTTTAACATCTGATTCCTTTTAGTCCCTTTCATTGTGACAGCTCAGGGTTGGGTGGTCTCAAGGACAGAGAAAACACCATGTGAACTATTCCTATCAGTGCTTCCAACTCCAGGTACACAGTCAGACATGTAGGCAGTCAGTGAGTTCTGTGCAAAAGTACCAGCTGGTTCCTTTGGAGCATCCAAAATTGAATCATTGCCACCAGGATGATGTCCACTCAATTATTCTTCCTGCTGCCATACCAGCTGCTGTAGGAGGAACAAAAAGTCATCTTCTTACTAAAATGCTGAAATATGTGCTTGCAGGGCTTTTAGAGATTAACTGTAAAGAGTTTGCACAGTCTGATCAGAAAATGATGGGAAAGTCAGGCAGAGGAGCTACTGAGTAAAATAGCATCAAAAGCAATAGAAATGGAAAAGGAGATGAGAAAGCAAAATCATGTCCTTCCTCTGGGAGGACAGTGGCACAGTTCCTTCTTCTCCTCTATTGTCTCCAGGAAAGAACTACTAATTCTGCTGGGTTTAAAACACACAAATGGAAAGAACATGAGAACAAGTTACTGGGTCAATAATGATGTGGAAGCATTGTTATGTTTTAATGCAGAAGGCTGAGGAGGACGGGGAAAGAGGTGCTGCTGCAAGAGGTGCTTCTGCAAGAGGTGCTTGTCACTGATAAGGGAGCACTGTAGGCTGAGTGTATTGTCTGAAAAGCTTGACTTTAGCAACACTGGACTCGTTGAACTGGCTTAGTCTGATGCACAGATGACTGAGGGGTGAGCAGAAATCTGAAACTGTGGAAGAGTTTGTCACTAAGCTGTATTATTGCTGGGTCTGCTTTAGTAGAGGTGTAATGGTGTCATAGAATCAGTTTGTGGGGGACTTAATGCAAACCAGGCAGAAAGAGGGCAAAGCCTTGAGTTGGCTGTGGAGGCTGCAGGGTCTCCTTTATTATGTCCTTTGGAAGGAGCTGAGCAAACACTTTGGGGATGGCATTATGTCTCAGAAATGGAGAGCTGATCTAAGCAAAGAACAACAAAGTGACTGTTGGTAATTTCAGCATTAGGGCTGTGTTCTTTAGATAAGTTTGGTCAGTTCAATGGCAATCTTTGAAATGGGGTCTGGCTAAAACTTTGGAGGTTCTTACAAGAGGAATCCACTGTCCTTACTTAGTTCTTGAAACTGTACTTTGTATAGCAAACAAATGACGTTTTGGCAGCTTTTGTTACATTTTGAGGGGGCACTGGCCAGAGAGCAGTTGAGAGGAAAATGTCTGCCCATACATATTTCAAGGATATGAGTTGGCAGGGAGCCAAAGCAGCTTCTCAGGTGATGGTCACCCCATCCACGTAAAAGGAGGTTATTGTGTTCTGTTTGGTGGATACCAAATAGAAATTAAAATGTTTGGGCTTTGTTCCATCCTTTGGACTTGTGTCTAAGGTCAGAGATTAGCATTTCCCTCCTCCTATCTTGCAGCAGGGTATAGAGATGCTCTGATTTTGTGCAAAGGCATCTGATATGCAGCCAGATGCTCGTTGCCTTGAAACATTTTGAACTCTCTCCAAATGCTTAAGATCCAAAAAAGCCTGGAGGCTGCACATCCTCTGCAAGGCAAGATGTGGCTGTTAAAATGTTAGTGACTGTTTATGGTGAGCATGAGATTAGGTTGCATTTTGAAAGCTCCTGATAAATATTTTTTTCCTTTTCCATATAAGATTTTGTGTGTGTGTGTTCCCTATTGAAGAGAATGTGCACTTCTAAAGAGACAGAACTGTTCCTTTTTGAGGTGATCTTATGGGAATGGTAATTGAAGTTACCTTCTCTACTTTGCTGGAAGATGATGGCTTAGGTAGATGCTGTCATGATTCAAGTGTTGTACTTAATGTTCCCAAGGGAATTCTGTTTGACTCATTCTATTTTCTCCTCCTTGGCTGTATTAAAGAGAAGTTGTGAATCCATTGTTTGGAGGAGTTGAGGCTCAATCTCTGAGCTATAAATGGAAATACTTGGTGGTGTGGTGGTCCTGAGAAGTGAGAAATTGCGGGTGGAATGTAGTGCACCATCCACACAAAGCCTCTGGTGCTGACAGGTTGGACACTTGGTGTTTGGGGCCAGTCCTGCTGCCAAAGAGGAGGTGTGTCACCCTCACCATCACCTCTGGACACTGCAGTGTCCCTTTAGTGTTCTGTCACCCTTCCCAAATGCTGCGTGCGTTCCCAGGGGACTTTGCCAAGCCCTGCATTGCACAGTTCCTTCTGTGTAAGAACATAGCAAACATTTTTTTTTCTTTGGAGACAAAGGGGAAGGGGGGAAAAACCATAGTGACATAACTTTGTACTGTGTATGCAGTCACAGCGTTCTTCCCAGCACTGGTGTCATTTATCTGCTGGGGTCCAGCCAGAGCCTGGTATTAGGTCTATGTGTTCTAAGATTGGGAGTAAAATTAATAGTGCCTTGATAGATATTGTTGTTAAAACTAATTTGTGCACATTTCAAAGCAGATCTCTCTCTCTCTGTATAGCAACTGTCTGTGCAGGACACTTTCCCTTTCCTTGGTTTTACAGTAGATGGTTTTGGCTGTTTCCCAGGGCACAGATCTCACAGTGCTGGCTGTGCTGTGTAAAAAGGCATGAGGGGGTGGGTGAGTGGCTTTGGAACTGGATCTGCTGCCCACACATCCATGGAGGCTGTGGCTTCACCTCACTGGCCTTCCCTTTCCTTTGAAGGGAAGGAGAGAGGACAGGCAGAAAACGAGGCTGCTGTGAGGTGGAAAAGCACAAAAAGGCTGCAGAGGGTTGTGGGAAACTACTTAGTGCAGAGGGGCTGCAGCTAAAACTCATTGTGGGTTGATTTAATTGATCTCACTGATTAACTTACTGCTGCTGCAGGGAAGATGATGCTCTGGTGCTGGTTGTTCTTATTTTCTTCCTAAGCCTGTAACACTCACTTGCCTCTGATTATATTTGTTTTCTTCAGAGCAGGTAATCCTGGTGTGATCTTTCAGATGCAGGAGATCAAAGTGAAAAAGCAATTGAGATTAATAGTGAGAGCCCTGTTCTGGTTTTTTTGAACATTTAGAAACTGGTTTTTAATGAACGTGTTTGTTTGCAAGGACTGAGCTATGAACATTTACTGTCTGTTGCAGGTGATGAAGTATTTTCCTATTCAGGGAAGTATTTTCCTGTTCAGGTTATGGTTACAGGTGTAAAGCCACCATTAATACCCATTGTGAGAACACAGCTCTGGGGTATTGTGCAGAGGCTGTTATTCCACCTACTCCTGTCACAGCTTAGGGTTTCTTTTGGAAAATACATTCCTCGATTAAGAATCCCCTCTGAGCCTCAGTGTCCCACACAGTCAGAGCTCCAGCTGTGGCTTTATCCTGCTGTCGTGCTCAGTCCATCAGAGTAGAGTGAACACTGAAGAAATGGGATGATTCAGTAAAGCTCCTGTCTGTCTGATGTCAGCTTTGCAGGCAGGAGGATTTCACTTTGAAAATGTATCACAGCTGAAACACCCTCACTCCTCAGAATGAGTGGTGCTGCACAGTAATTGCTGTGGCCTGGAGGGCTGTGGCCATGAGGGGCCGCCAGTGTGGCAGTGATGGCATGTTGCAAAATTTGTTAAACCACCCTAGAAATCCCTTTTTAGAATGTGTTTGGTCCGTAATTTTTGCTTGTTTGCTAATGATGGTGATTGTGAAACCCATCACTCAACAAAGCAGAGTTGGCACTGCTACCTATGTTCTTGGGCAGTGAACTTAATCTTTGATCTCTGTTACAAGGTAACCAGGCTGTTTGGCCCCTGCACAGAAGTGGATTTCTTAACATCTTTCACACATTATTATTTTTTTACAGTTAGATATTTGTTTCTGTAGGGTTAAGTCAGTAGGAGACTATGTCAGTTCAGGTCACAGATGAAATCAGGAGGGTTCTGTGTGTGTGTGATTTCCATACCACATCCCCAGGTGCATCACCAAGATGCAGGAGCACCAAGTCTGGTGTTCTTTTGGGGAATAAAAGTGTAAAATTAAACGCAGGGCTGTGATATGTTTAGGAATAACAAAAGTGTGTCACTTGCTGTGAGCTTATGCTCTACCAATTTTAGACTGGTAGAAACAAATTCACATCATAAATCTACATAGCAGAGTCGCAGTGGAGAACACTTATCATGGCCAAAGCAAGCCCGTTAAGGTCCCTCTTGTGCTCTGTGTGTGGTCCCATAATTCCAGGCATGGTTGCAGTGCCACTGCAGGTGGTTGTCCAGGCAACAGGAGTCCTGACTCCTCACTTACCCTTGTAACCTAATTTCTGAAATGGTTTCTATGCATATAACACAATTTAGCCTTTCCTACTGTGTCAATTGTTGCCTTATCAGGACCATTCCTAACACTGGCAGCACAGGGGTCTTCAAGGATGTCAGCATCTTACAGTTAATTGTGTCTGTCTTTGAGAGCACTGCTGTAGCCAAGGCCTACTTCTACAAGGCTTTGTGGAAGGGAAACCCAGCAGTGTAACAGGTTTCCATGTACTCGTAACCTGAGCAAGAAAAATCTGTTTGTTTTCTCTTTGAGTGAAGCATTGTCCTTGTCTTGTTCTGTGTCATTGGGCCCAGTGTTGAGGAAACCCAAGAGCAGCCAGAGTTTCCCTCGTGCTGGTCCCAGCACCCACATCTCAGTTCAGGCACCTGTGGCAGCCACATCCATGGCAGTGCCACCAGCCTGGCTGTGCTCAGAACCCTCCTTTGCCTTTTTCCTTAGAGCTGCTACATTTTAGTGCTTTCTGCCTTGTTCTTGCCAAGGATTTTACCAATCCCTGTGTCCCTGGAGGTAAATGGAAACCCTCAGCAAAGACGGACACAATAGCCCATTCTTCAGAACTCTGCTTTTAACTTGTAACAGGATTAATGACTTAGACTGTCTGAAGTTAATCCTCTAAATGTGTTAACTCCAAACAAATGAGTTCTGTGCTCCAGCCTACAGTATAATTAGGCTTTTGATGAACTTAGAGCACTTGTAATCAAAATAGTCCTGAAGCAGAAAAACCTTTTGTGGCATTTGATGATCACACATCAATCAATGCATTAACAGTAGAATTCTGCCTTTCCTGCTCATCTGGCTGCAGAGGGAGGATCCCTGTATGTGCAAGGTAAGTCACTGTCACAATTCCATGTCTGTTCCCTGGCAGGGTCAGGATGGCCACCTCAACCCTGGAGAACCAACTGCAGAGTGCCCAGAAGAACCTGCTGTTCCTGCAGCGGGAACACGCCAACACCCTGAAGGGGCTGCACGCCGAGCTGCGCCGCCTGCAGCAGCACTGCACAGGTACCTCACTCCTTGGAGCTGCTCCCCACGGCAGCAGTGAAACCTCAGCAGCAAAGCCCACTAGCAGAGTGGGTTTAGGGCTTTCAGTTTGTGTCTCGTGGCAAATTGGCTGATCAAAGCCAAGATTTTTTTCTTTTTTTTTCTTAAAAAAAGCTGATAGTTCAGTTGTTTTACACATGTGTTAATTTGCAGTGAATCTCCTATTCTTGCTTTGGGCTTTGGGAAGAGTTAATTTGTATTTACTGAAGTCTGTCATTGTAAATCTGCTCCCTAGGTGATGTATGGGCTCCATGATGATGTTCTAACAAAAATAAACTTTTTTTTCCTCAGATTTAACCTATGAGCTGACTGTAAAGAGTTCAGACTTGTCAGGTAAGGAATACATGACATTTTTCTTTCAATGTTCATATGCAATTTACTAATCTTTTTCAGTGTTTGTATTTTCTTTTCTACTCTCCAGACTTAGTTATTTATGAAGTAAATGCCAGAAGTTCTTTACCAAGGACAAACAGGAAATCTGCAAAAGAGCCAGGAATAGCACCTGGAACTGCTGACTCCACTAGACAGTCAGTTCCCTGCTTGCTGTATGGGAACACAGGACACAAATTTTAGGGGCAGAAGAGTGAGAGTATTTTTAAAACTTAGCTGAGCTGGTGCTGTAATTAACTACAAAGCCTTTATTTTTATATATGTGTGTGTGTATTTATAGACTAGATCTTAGTTATTTTGTATGTATTGTGTTAACAACGAGTGAAGAGCAGGATTAAGATAACTCCTTGAGATTAACCCCCTGGAATCAGGGATGGTGTGGGATGGGTAATAGCTGAAGTTAGTCTTTTGGATTCCTCTTAGGGAGGGCAAGAGGATCCCTATTGCACTGTTTTCTGTAGTGGCTGTTGTTAACTTGAAACACTTCTGCTTCTCATGTTCTTCTAGAAAGTGGTGGTTCACGAAGTGATGAACTCAAAAGTAAGTGCAAAGATCTTGAAGCTCAGCTGAAAATCAAAGAGGCTGAAAACAGTGAATTGTTGAAAGAACTTGAACAAAAGAACGCGATGATAATGGTGCTGGAAAATACTATTAAAGAAAGAGAAAAGAAGTATTTGGAAGAGTTAAAAATGAAAAGCCATAAGCTCAATATGCTGTCCAGTGAACTGGAGCAGAGAGCGAGCACAATTGCCTATCTGACCTCTCAGCTGCATGCAGCAAAGAAGAAGCTGATGAGTGCCGGCGGGACTTCAGAGGGGACCCCGTCTGGCAGCCCCGTGCTGTCCAGCTACAAACCGTCCCCTCCCAAGGACAAACTGCCGGAGACGCCGCGGCGCAGGATGAAGAAGAGTCTGTCCACACCGCTGAACCCCGAGTTCGAAGAGGCCTACAGAATAGGGGCGGAGAGCCGGAAGCTGGTGCTGCGCGAGCCCGTGGATGCCATGCCCGATCCCACGCCCTTTCTGTTGGCCAGGGAAACGGCAGAGGTGCACCTGATCAAGGAGCGGCCGCTGGTCATTCCCCCGATCCCGTCGGATCGCGCGCCCGGCGAGGCGCACAGCCCCGCCCGCGAGAAGCCGCACAAGGCGCACATCGGGGTCGCTCATCGCATCCACCACGCCGCGCCCGCCCAGCCGCAGCAGGAGGTGGAGACGCTGGCAGTGGATCAGGTGCATGGAAGCAAAGTGGTCAGAAAGCACTCGGGGACAGACAGAACTGTCTGAGCACGCCACGGAAGCGCTGTTCTGTGCTGGTTACGCACTGTGAGCCTGTAGGGTAAATAGCACCGGCGGTGAAGTTTCTTTTGATGCCCCATGCATGCCAAACTCCTCCCGGGTACATCATTAATATATTTTGCTCTAACGAAACCTCCTAGGACTGTGTTCATATGGTAAGGTATATAACCACTCCATGCTGTGGCCAAATCAGGGGGACCTGACCGCTTGCTTCCAAGTGCTGCTCCATTTAGTGTAATGCACAGGTGGACAAAGGCACGGGCTGCGTTAGTGAGCGCTCCTAGAGAGAGCACCCCTCCCTCACACTGCAGCCACACATGGCAGCTGTTAGCATTTGACCTGGCAGGGGTTCTCTTGTCTCCACTGTGTGTGTGAGCACTCCAGAGCCACCGACCTCTGCCACAGCCACTCTCTCAGCAGCACAGAAAGTTGGGCACGTGTGCGTTCACTTTAATGACCTAAGGACATCCCCAGAGTCCCAGTAAGCACTACTTGATTAATCCTAAATACTTTGGTTTGTGGCTTTAAGTAAAATATGGGTGGGGGAAGCACCAGTTAAAGGGTTAATGACCTTCATAGTATGAACACTGGGTTGTTTGTGGGGATTGTTTTGGGTTTTTTTTTTTTTAATCAAATGGCTTCACGACACATTTTATGCTAGTCAGTACCCTGCACTTGTAGCACCTTCCATACTGGCTCAGAGCTCCTTTTCCAGGGAGGAACTGTAACTGTCTATCCAATATGGAAATGGTTCTTTATGCTCTAACCTGCACTTTTTTTTGTAAAGGGATTATTTTTGTTTCCTAAAAACCTTAGTCTTGTTTTGGGCCTCATCAGACAGTGCTGGCTGCTGCCAGCTTAGAAACCTGAGCTGCCCCTCTAAAATGTATTTAGTTTTAAGCAATTTAACAATTCATAGAGGAGAACCTGGCATCCTTGATTTCTGTCCTTGTGGATTGGGATGGACTTGCCTTGCACTTGCCCAGATTCCCCTATTCCTTTCTAGTAAGTAGCAGGTAGACCCAGCAGCTATTAGACTACTTGATTATTTTTTGTATTATTTTTTTCTAGGAAAGAAAGGCATACTAGGAGCTGGTAGGGTATGTAGTTTTGGGAAAGGAGCACGAATTTGTCCATTTTTCTTACATTCTGATCACCTCTGCTTCACTCTTGTCTGCAGCCTCTGAGTAGGACCAGCAAGAAACACTGGCTCCCAAATGCTGCTAAGCTTATGATGTGCCTTTAAAAATTTGGAACATGTATTCTCTGTGACAGCTGATGAAGGATCCCTGCCTGCCCTGTCCCCGCCCCTCGCCAGCTGTAGTCTGCCCTTTGTAAGCTTTTTCTGCAGCTGTGTTGGTGTGTGTCTCCCTCCAGAGCCTTGGACCACTGTCAGGGCCCTGGCAAAGGCCCCTGCAGGCTGCCAGAGCTGTTCTCCCGCCCGTGGTCCCGCTTGACTCCCGTGCAGCATGACCCTTGCAGCAGGGCTGAGCCCAGGCGAGGTGCTGACCTCTGCCCACCCTCTGTGCCCTCTGGCCCTCGCTGTCCCAAAGCCCCAGACCCCCCCAGCCTCACACCTTGCTGGCTCTGTGGTAGGAATTTGTTTCACAAGTGGTGGGGAGGGATAGGGAAAAGCTCTGTTCCCGGAGCAGGGTTGGTTAAAGCAAGGTTGTTACTCTGAGCTTTACTGTTTTTACATGTATTGCATTAACCAGCAGCAGGTTTGGGGGCTTTGGTTGTTGGCACCATATTTTTATGGTCATGTGTTGTATGAGTGACTGACCCTGCCACTTGTTGGAGGCTGGTGGGAGGCACGGCTTCCAGGCACGGCAGAAGTGATGCTTTGGGCAATTAAAGACATTTCTTACAACCATCCAGGTAAACTTCAGTCTTTGTGTGTACGAGACCAACTTACTCCCTCTTTGCATCCACAGACCAGCTTAGAGCCTTTCCAAAAGGAAACACAAATTACAAAAAAACACTTTATACTTCAAACATGTTTACTGGGAGTATAAAACAACGAAGCTAATACTAACTAAAGTCAGGTGTGCCTAAGTGAACACAACCCCACCTACCGTGCCAAATCTCTACCTGGGTTGAGGGTTTTTTTTCCCGTGTGCCTCTGAAGAGTTGGATTCTGGAGGAAGACCATGGTGGCTATTTCCAACTGTCAGTCAGAGTTCAGGGTGAGACACACACCCTGGAGGACCCAGTGGGAAATGTGCTTTGTTGTGTAAAGGTCAGCTTCAAAGACGAGGCCGCGGCCCATGGCGTTGCGGCGCATGGAGGTCGTGTACACCGGGGTCCGGAGCGTGTTCTGAAAGAGGGTGGAGGCAACACAGACACTGAGCAGGGCCTGAGCTGCCCCATGGAATGGAAACAAAAGGGCCTCCAGGAGACAGGGCTGGCTGGAGAAATTCACTTTTTTTGTTAGAGGTCTTAAATATGCAATACCCAGAAAATGTAAGTGTTCTTTATGTCATTAACTGGGGAGGGGAAGTAATGGAAATAGTAGGGGGAGTGTGAGAGTGTCACAAGATCCCTGTCCCAGCGTGCCTGAAAAGAAGCAACAACTGCATCAATCCCCTTAGAACAGAAGAACTGTAATGATGGATAGTGTAAGGAGAAGTGTTAGACTGGGTGCTTCATATGGGAGTGGTAATGGTAAGATCCAGCTGCTGGGCACAGAGGGCAGGGCCTGGGGAGCTGTGACAGTGGAAGGAAGGTGAGGAGCTGTACCTGGAGTCTGAGTCTGTGTGCTTCCGTGGGGATGATCTTCAGGATGGGCAGCTCCACCACTGGGACACGGGGCTTGCTCTGGGTAAGGCAGCCGTGCTCTGTGTCCCAGTCTGCTCCTTCCAGGAACAGACCAGAAACATAGCAGCCTGTGAAGGCAGAGAGTGCAACGTTTGGGTGAACTGAGCTCCTAGAAATGATCCCTTTAAGATGTCTGTTCCTGCAGTCCATATTCTGGGCACTACAGTCACCACAAATACACTGCATTTCAAACTGCAGCTGCACAGCGTGCAGTTTTCTGAGAGCTTTGTTTTTATCATCCAGCTGTATTAGGAAATCAAATTAAATTGACTCAGTTGCAGGACACATGAGAAAGGGTAGTAGGAATAAATCCAGTTTGCTCCCCTTCAACTGCCCAAGTCACAGAGAGGTTTGTAACTCCCCTGGGCGTGACCATTGGGTCACTGAGAGCAGATGAAGGGTTGGGACAGTTGTTCTGGTACAAATACCAAGCACAGCATTTATATTTAACAAAAACAATGAGACTTTTTCCACCTTTGTTCCCACTCAGGGCTGGCACTCAGAGCCTTGCATAGCTGTCCCCTGTACCCAGCTTGTTATATTTAGTTATCAGAGCAGTGTTAGTCATAGAGACCTCATAAAGAGATATTTACACAATAAATTATACATATTTGCAGGTATTTTTTTGCTTAAGTACATTTCAATATATTATTTGTGGTGTCAACAGATCCTTATAAACCTGCTGGGATTGGTAATATTCTAGGCATAAAGAAATCAGTCTTTATGTACACGTATACATACACACATAGAGGGAGGTGTAAATTCAAATCCCTGCCTGTGTGTGGGAAGAGCTGAACAGGGAAGATGGTGCTTCATGCACACAGGGGCTCTGCAGGGACCAGAACCCAGCTACTTCCCAGCTGGAAATCATGAGGATGCAAACCCAGGGCAAATGCCTGCCACAGTTTAACCGAAGTAATTTAATGTGCCAAGCAATTTCTTTCTCTCACCAGTTAACTACTTCATTATTTTTGCCAAATAATTGTAACAATACCTACCCTGAACAGGCTCTTCAGTGATGTCTTCTGCTGTCCTGTACTTGGTCACCTCTGTGTAGAGGGTGGAGTGATCCAGAGGCCACCTGTTCTTCCTGCAGGTGGCTTGAACAAGAGCTGTCAGGTAGGACTCAGGAATGTGCAGGCCCGAGAGCCACATCACCTCGGGCTCCCCCTCGTTCACCTGCAACCAGAGATGGTGATGGGCAGCACCTGGTCCTTGGCCCTGCACTGCTCTTAGAGAGGAGCCAGGGTGAGTCTGCCTTTCATCCAGTTCAGGAACTTACCTGAAGTGTTCACTGGCTTCTGCACCAACCTGCACAGCACCTCGTGCAGGTTAACAAAACAAAAAGCCTTCTGGAGGCACTTGCTTACCCATCTGCTGTACTGGTCATATCGATCTCTGAAGAAAATAATCCAATTTCCCAGGGTTTTGAGTGTGTCAGGGGCCAGCCGCCGCCAGATCCCAGGAATCTGCCCGTTGAAGAGAGCCTGAGCCACATCATCCAGTTCACTGCTCATTCCAACTTCCCCAGCCAAGGCCTGGAATGATGGTAAGAGTTCTGAGGGCAGGCAAAGCCCAGCTGGTCCCATCGAGCTGCTGTGATTTTACTTACACGTTGTAGCTCAGCCAAGGACTTTCCCATTCGAACAATGAGCTTATTAAAACGCTCCAGTTCCTGCAACAGCACCACAGTCGTAGGGGAGATGTTTACTCCATAACCTTTACGAATGTGGTCAAGATCAAATACTTGAGGTAATTTGTTTTCTATATCCTTGGCAACATTTGCAATATATTCATCTCGACTAATTCCTGCACCAGTTTCACCTGAAACCAAAAAAATTTAGTGAGACTAAATCTGTACTGAATCTTCTGAGAGAAGGTTGAGAGCTGAGTTTTGGCATCAGTTTCCCACCCTCTGCTGCTCTGACATTTGCCCAGGAGTTCTGCATGTGCCTCTGGGCAGGTGTTGAGCTGCAGCAGCTTTGCTCCCTCTGCTCCCCGAGGCTGGGGCACAGCCCCCAGATCAGTCCCCACACACAGGGGCTGCTGTCACTGTCCCCAGGGCTCAGCACTCGCCCCTCGAGATGTCCTGTTCACACACCCAGTTCAGACAGGGCACGCACCAGTTTGGGGCTGCAGCTCGAGCAGGTGAGCCCACATGTCCCGCACTGCCTGCAGGTAGTACCCGATCTCGGCGTTGGCGTGAAGGCCCAGGACCTCGGGGGTGTTGGAAAGGGGCAGAGCTTCGATGGCCTCTGGAATACAACCACACAGAGTCTGTTAACACAGAACACCAGGGCAATTTTGCTATTGCTCTGCTTGAATAAAAAAATCAAATGCTAAAGGTGGTGTTGGAGAAATGCACAGATCAAATAAACACTTTTAAACACACACACATACAGACTCCCCCACAGAAATATTATATATCACTTAACAAAATTACCGTGCTGCTTTACTGAGGTTGTGTGGTTTGGGTTGGTGGGTTTTTTTAAACACCTGAAGAAGTCAGTGATAAGCTTACATTCCAAAGGACTGCTCCTGTAAAGCAGTGGATTATAACTCTGTAGTGCCTGGTGTTCTGTTCAACCTCTCACACCCCACAGCGATGTATGGAGACAGCAGATACTGGAAGCACACTTTTTTTTTTTAATGTAGCAGAAAAAGCATTTCTTACCAACAAAGTCATCTCTTCCTTTCCCTGCTGGAATTTTATAATCAGTTGTGTCGCTTTTATAAAAGTGGAACACTTGGAATGTGTCAAACAGGAAATCCCCGAGGTACTCCTCCATGTAGACGGTCAGGATGCGCCGGTCGAAGCTGTCGATTGCACGCCCACCGTACATGACCTAGAAATCAGTGGCATCAGTGTTACAGCACTGGCTTTTGGAGCAGAAAATACAGATTAAAATAATCACTGAAAGGTCAAAAAGGCTCTTTGCTTTTGCAGTGGCTGTGGTGTAACACTGCCTCTCTTATGAATCCCAAGGACATCTCCAGTCTCCTTCTCAAGGGGACAATCAGGAAATATTTGGCCTTGGTCTGGAGAGAGCTGCTCTGGGCACTCCTCATCACCTGCCTGGATGATTTGTGTGCAGTGGTACCTTCCTGAGGTACCAGCTCATGCCCAGCTGGGATCAAGTGCTGCAAAGGTAAGTTTCCTGCAGGATTCCATGTTGCAGCAGCTGCCAGTGCAGTGCTCTGAGCACACCCATTTGTACAGCTCCAGTGATACCCCCTGTGCCAACAGCACTGTGCCAGCACAGGGTCCCAGGGGCTCTCTCAGAATTAATTAAGCACCCTCACTCCCTGTTGTGCAGTTGCACACAGTGGCCCTAATTCCCTGAGATGAAGGCCCTTGCTCAGGGTTACACTGGAGTTTCAAACCTGCCCAGGAATGATTCTCAGCTTTACTTGATGCAGCCCATGCAGAAAGGAAATTTCATTTATCTGAATTTTTGTGGCATTGTAGCACTCACCTCCCCAATAAGATATTTGAGACTGCTCCAAGGGATTTGATCATCCTTTTGTTCAAAAGCTTTTGTCAAATACGTGTTAAGGATTTCCATGCACACCTAATGAATTTGTTGGAACGTGTGAGATAAGAAGATTCATAAATTAGATATACATATTTATAGGGTTTATTTAATGTAGGTCTTGTTTGAAAACTGACAGTTACTTTTTTCTGAAATAATTTAAAAGTATAAATTCTCTTAACAAAAGAAACCCATGAGAGAGGCAATATAAACATAGAGGATTAGGAATCTAATTTTTAGCATCCTAAATTGACATTATAGAAGATCAGGAGTCTACATGATTCCACAGAAGCAGAAAAACATATTAAGCAAAATCTAACTGTGAGAAAGTTTAAAGTTGGATAAATTCTATGTTTTCAAATGTAATCTGAGCTACTCAAGAATATAAGAGCCATTGCAATTATTTTCTTACCTGGAAATCAGATTCATTAAAATCATATGGTACGTTCCAGCCAACCTTCCCAAACTTCCTTCTCTCCTGAACCACAGCATGGAAAAATGCCAAGACGTAGACTAGGGATTTAAAGGCAGGATGTGGGCACTGCTCTAAGGCTTCCTGGGGAATTTTGAAGTAGGTGGCTCTCATATTCAGTTTCAGACCATTAGGAGG
The DNA here is from genome assembly GCA_020086605.1 of Lanius collurio. Taxonomy (NCBI): domain Eukaryota; kingdom Metazoa; phylum Chordata; class Aves; order Passeriformes; family Laniidae; genus Lanius; species Lanius collurio. Next base: position 8,898,376 of record JACBWW010000031.1, on the reverse strand, counting down.
TTCTGTAACAACCTATCAAAATAATTAGGGAAGCCATCAATTACTGGATAACTTGAGGAAAATAAGTTATAAATGTATCACATTAAAGTAAGCTATACAATGCAAGCTTGACATTTTAAGTAGTTTTTCAAATGCCTATCAAATATGAATTTTTTTCTTAAGTAAAGACATGAAACAGACCTTTTAAGTTTATCAAGGTAAACACACATATGCAAAGAGAACTTGATATTATTTTACAATTAGTCATGGTATTGGCAAGACATTAATATTTCTCATACTTGATGATCTAATTTACTGAAATACCAGTACTTTACACATTTTAGTGTGTCCTATATCCCTACAGTAAGATGGTTTCACAATGTGGCTTTACTGCTGATCAAACTGCCAGAGCTGCTTCCTGGCAGCTTTTTCAAAGGGCCCTAAAACCTCAGCTCTCACTGCTCCTGGCAAGACCCACAGAGCACAGATCTGCAGCCTTGAAGATCTGCTCCAGCTCCCTTCCCACTGCAGGATGAGTGGGAGAACCACCCAGAGCTGCCACAGCCACTGAGCTGCTGTGAAATGAAATAACCATGTTTACAGGACAGGTCACCTCACAGTGGTCAAGCAGCCACAGAAAAGAACATTAAGGCAGAATCATGGCTTGTGCCTTCAAAATAATCAGCTCAGCTTTTAGTGATAAATGCTGCAGCCTGAAACCATTATCCTATTCCAACATCTGCTCCACTGGCACTGCCAGGCTGACACAGGCCTTGATTCTGCACTGCAGCATCAGGGCTGACAGGGCTCTTTCTGTCTCCAGATACTCCTCACTTGTGGCAGCATTTAAATATAAAGACAATTTGTCGTATTTCCAAGTTTACTCATAAAACTCTGCTTTGAAATAACTGCTGAACAGTTTTAACCCAAAGGAAACATCCAGTAAGACAAACAGGATGATGAGAAAAGGATTTGGCTTAATAAAGACAAAAAGCAAGTTCATAAGCCTGGGTCAGTGTGCTGCCCTCAGGTCAGGCTCCTCCCAGAGCCAGCCTGTTCTGCTGAGTACCAGTGCCAGGCCATGCCCTCCTGGCTGGGCTTTTCCCACCTTTAAGGACTTCTGCAGGATTCCAACTGGGAAGCCCTTAGTGGGGTCAGTGGTCAGCCAGAGGCGAAAGTCTGGGTGAGGCTCTGTAATTTTCTCCAGGGCCTTTTCCAGATGGATGAGCCACTTCACCAAAAGGTGACAGTTCTGCAACATGAGCCACTGTCCATGAACCACTGCTTTCTCCAGCATCTGCAAAGCAATCTGAGGAGAAGGGGAGAACCATCTGTGAGTAACTCTCCCTTTACCCCTGAGAACAAACTGCCTCTGATGGGCTTGTGCAGTGAGTTTAGGTGGTCTAAATGAGTCTGACAGGAGTTCTCCCACAGACTGAAATCACAGTAAATTCAGTCAGCTGTTAAGCTTTGGCCATCCTGCCTTAGTGTCCACAGCAAAAAGGAAAGTCACAGGAAAAGCAGGAAAAGCAGCAGGAGAACTTCCTAGTAGCAAACACTGTAACTTCCAACCACCTCCTGTCCACAGTAACATCTTCTCATCTCAACTTTTCAACAGCCAAAAAACCTGATTCTGAACCTATCCTCGCCCAAACAGCAGCCAGTCGGCCAAATGGCCCCCTTCATGTTCAGTAAAATGCTCTTCCCAGACTGACAAATCTGTGTCAGAACCATGAGGTAACTCTTTTAAAACAGAGAGACCTATGGAAAGGAAATTTGATCAGTCCCAGAGCATGGCTTGCAATTCACACACACTGCACACGGCACATCCCCATCCTCCCACCCAAGTTACCTCTTCTTGGCCTTGTCCCATGGCCAGGAATTTGAGTCTATCTGCTTTAAACTCTGTCCTCTCAGCCAGTTTCATGAGGTCACTGACAGGATCAGAGCCAGGACTTAGGATAAAAACCACAGGTGAGAAAGGGGTGCTCTGCTGCAGGATGTCATCGAAGCTGATCACGGGGGGCTGCACATACCTGGCAGAGGGAGAAGCCCAATAATTTGGCTGATTTGCACAGAGCAGCTGCAACAAGGGAACAGAGCCTTGTACATGAAGGGCAAACCTCACCACAGGGTGCACATGGACATCATGTTCTGCTCTTCAGGCAAATTACAGAACCATTGACACAGCTGATTACAGCTCCAGCTCTGTGTGAGCAGTGTGGCTGGGATCTGAGAGAGGACAGGCACTCACCTCTCGCCCATTGTCACTGTCACGTAGTCGGTCACTGCCCGGTACATCCGGTCCAGCCGGAAACACCGCAACAGGAGGAGCTTCTGGAAGTCTGTGACATTGCCCTCATAGTGCATTGGTAATGGGATCAGCTCCAGAGCATCTGTGTCATACCACTGGCAGCAAAAGACAGCACACAATGCAAATTAATCCGATGGCTCGGTCAGGAAAACTACTAGGAAAGAGAAAACCAATTTGATGAATGAGGGGCCAAGAGACACGACAAAAACAAAGTCAATCAGCTGCAAGTAAATATTAAAAGTTCAGGTCAATGTAAAAAATCCAGCTTTTTCGGTAAAAAGTATTCAAGTCTAGAAACACATTTGTACTTTGACTTTATGCCAACTAATTCTCTTAAGATACAGAAAATAGCATCCCCAAGGAAAAAGGTATTAACAGATTGCTTATGGGAAGACTTCTTATAAAGCAAGACGACATGGAATGAAGCTGAAGGAGGAACAAAGGAAATCTGTGTTTTTCAATAACCTATAGAATTCATTGCCCCAAGAACATCAAAGCACAATTTAGCAACACAAAAATACCAGTGAAATGTTGACTGTCAAACAGAAAAAATTCCACTGACTTCAACAGGGCAAATAACTCCTGCAAGGCATTTGACTGACAAACAAAAATTCTACATTATACCAGGGAAGGTTTTTTGGTTTGTTTTTTAAAGAATATAATCCTTAATTCTTCTGCAAATAAGACAATCTCTAACTGAGGTCAAGAAGCAAAGAAAGAGCTTGAGGGAAGAAGCTCACAGTGACATCCATCACTGTGAGTGCTGTGACATGTTGCATCACACTTGAACATTTAATACCAGAAGAAAAACTAGGAGAGAAAACAGCATTGCAAAACAGCACGTACGTTTTTCCATACATCTGGATTTTCTTCCACATCATCTGGAAGAGATTCAAATTTCTCAGGAAATAGTTCAGACAAACGAATTAGGTCTTCCCAGCCTTGATCTGGAAGCCAAGCGTACGGTTTCTTTCGGGCACTCTTCTCCAAGGAAATATTGCCTAGCACATACAGAAACCAGAGTCAGGGTCCATGTCAGAAACTTTCCAATGCATGACCACATATACAGTCCCTCTGCACAAAGGAACCAAGAAAAAATTTGTTCCTGGAAGCACTGTAAGATTAGACTGATCTGCTGGAGGAAAAATGGCATTTTACAAGTGCTCACAAAAGCCAGAATTTTATCTTTGCAAACATTTCTAAAATTAGGTATACACAGTCAGAAAATAACTACAGATTACTTTCTCAGGTAACATCCTAACAATTAGCTAATGTAAAACAGAAATAGCAGGATCCCCAGTTTGTGTAACCCAACACATTGCAGCTCTCCTCAGTGGGAGTGCTCCCCTTCTCAAGGTGCTCTAGTAAATTATATCTAGTCAAAGATCTGTCTTCAAAAGATCTTTTAGTTATTACTACATAGAGCTATGTACTTACATATAAATATTCACTTTACCTTTCAAAAAGAACTCAAATTCTTCTTGTGGAACTCGGCCTTCAGCTTGTTCTATCTTGACAGTCATATTAAAGGAGTACAGTAACTTGTGCTTCTCGAACAAGCCTATGTTAGAAGGACAGCATTTCCAAAAATCAGCTGCTAAAGCTTGTGGAACTGGAGCAATGTTTCAGTCCACATCCTCCATCTGTTGTGGAGCTGATGGAGTACTCCACCCCTCCAAGTGCTCAAGGCCATTTTAGGTGGGGCCCTCAGCAACTTAACCTAGTGAGTGGCATTCCTGCCCACAGCAGGGGATTGGAACAAGATGATTCCTAAGGACCCTTCCAACCCAAACCATCCTGTGATTGTATGACCTGGTCACCCCACAAAGATCATTTGGTTGGCAGTTGGAACTGATGATCTCGTAGGTCTTCTCCAGCCTGAACAATGCTACTATTCTATCATCAGGGGATCAAAGCTGGGGCTTTGAATCAGGCTTGAGTCAATACAGCCCCTGTGAGCTCCATGGCTGCATTTCCCATTCGTAACTGTGTTAAGAAAGGCATTTCTAAATGAGTCACATGGGTAACGTGCATAGTTCCTTCTGACAGAAACAGCAGGGAGTAAAATGTGAACCAGGAGTGGTGCTGAGACCTGAACATCACTGAAACCCCTGCTTAGTAACTTGCCCCTTTAACGTGAAGCAGCTGAAGTCAGGGCTTTGCCTTTATTTGCACGACACAGTCTCAGCCCCTGGCTAAGTGGCACTAACCTGTGCAGCCATAGTTGTAGGTGTTCATAGTCAGTGTGTCCATGATGTTTTTTAACCTCTTTGGAAGAATGGGACTGGGCATGGATTTCCGAAGAGAGAATCCAAAAACGTCTAAGAAGGAGACCAGTGAGAACTGGTACATGATGTTGACAAATGCCATTTCAGCCAACACAGAGAAGAGAATGGCCCCTCTCTTGGCAGCTGGTCTGTAGCCATCTCGGAGAAGGTCGATGTCTGCCGCTGTCGTCTCAGCCAGCTTCAGTTTCTCAATCACCTGGGCAGACAGAGATTTTATACACCTGTAACTACTGTGCTGATCCAAAGGGCATCTATCACACCACAAATACCAAAGCTGTTCAGTGTCTGCCTCTCTGTGTGACTCTAGAGGGAATCTGGGCTGGTAACTCAAAGGTTGCATTATAAAATTAAAAGTTAGATAAAATTAATCCCACCCTGTATACTTAAGAAATAGTTACACAAAATCACAGAAATAATGGGGGAAAGGTCCACTGGGGATCTTTAGTTCAGCTCTCTGCCCAAAGCTTGATTATGACCACCACTGGATCAGGTCCAGTGTGGCTTTACCCAGCTATGGCCTGAAAACTCCAAGGATGGATTCTTTTTAGAACATTACTTTGGTCCTGTTAAGGACTTCCCTGAAGTTAGGATTTGGTTCTCTGATCAATAAAACAGTGCCCAATACTGAAAGATGCAACACATTCATGAAAAAACTCTCCATTTCCTTTCAAACTATTTGCAAGCTTTAGGGTTGAAAGATGAATCACAATGAAAAAGGAAAGACTACGTTCTATTCATAGATACCCTTCCAAAAAGCCCAGAGCTGGTACCTCAGTAGCTTTGAATTTTGTCTCTTCCAAGGTTTTCACCAATTCCTCATTGTCCAACATGTTTCCTGTGGAAGTTGACAGTCCATGAAGGAGAGTGTCTTCCAGATCTTTTAGCAGGTTTTTGTTTTCACTTGTCTCCTGGATGAGACGTTCTCTCTGTTCCTCCAATTCCCTCCTTTCAAAACCCGTGATGACGCTGAGCAGCTGATCTTCCAGGCCCTTGAGTGTAACTACAGGGACAACACATGCACACAGCACAGAGTTTTGCAAGCACAGGACAGTTTTTATACAACTTATTTCATCTCAAACCTCTCATAAAACTACAGCAATGCAACAGAGTGACTTGGGTAATGATTCTGTATCTTATTTCCTTCCTGACCAGTGCAGGAAGAGATATTTAGCTCAGTTGCAGATTAGAAGAGAGAAATGAGGAGGATTTTCTATTAAATCCTAAGTATAAGAGAAAGTACGAATTTTTTAGTTTCACCAAGGTTTCAGACAATGACCCAGGCCCTATACTTCCACAACAACATAATCTCTACTTTGTTATTAAGTATATACTTGAGCTTACCTGTATAATTGATAACAATAGCTCTGCCAAACACTGAGGGGGAATACTTTGGGTTTGCTAATTTGGTGTTCAGGTACAATCTAAAATTACTGTCATAGTCAACTTCTTTGTCCCCCAGGACAATGAATGCTCGCCCCTGTGCAACTTTGACATTCTTCTCTAAGACATTGTCTATCACAGGGTCGATGTATTCATCAACACTGTGCAACAGGAAAGGGGTTCCATACTTTATGGCCAGTTCTAGTTGTTTCAGGAAATCTGGGTCATTAAAGGAAGCCATCTGCAAGAGAACAATGGGAAAACATGAAAGGAGAATTGATATTCATTTTGCTGAACATTATTACTTTGCAATAGCTGCCAACACTAAGGAAGTTTGCTCTTTGCTGTTTTTTGTCTTTTCTCTCACAGATGATATAAACTGTACTCATACAAAACAGTAAAGGTGCTTTTTTTCTGATCAGCTGAGAATAATTTCCATGAGGAAATTACCCTTTAAAGTTCTAACTGTGCCTCTAACTGTGCTTATTGTCCTACATAGAAGTTCCATCCTGGAGCTGAAATAAATCACAATCTATACTAGCTTTTTGGTTAGACTCTGCATGTGCAGACAGGCTGAGAGAGCTGGGGTTGTTCATCCTGGAGAAGAGAAGGCTCCAGGGAGCCTTTATAGCACTTTCCAAAGCCTAAAGGGGCTCCAAGAGAGCTGGAGAGGGACTTTTTACAAAAACATTTAGCAACAGGACAAGGGGGAATGGCTTCAAATTGAAAGAGGCCAGGGTTAAATTAGATATTAGGAAGGAATCCTTCCCTGTGAGGGTGCAGAGGCCCTGGCACAGATTCCCAGAGAAGCTGTGGCTGCCCCATCCCTGGCAGTGTCCAAGGCCAGACTGGATAGGGCTTGGAGCAACCTGGGATAGTGGAAGGTGTCCCTGCCCATGGCAGGGGGTAGGACAAGAAGGTCCTTCCCAATCCAAACTATTCAATGATTCTGTGATCTATAACTGGTTCCCCTTTCAAGGTGACAGATATTTATGCAGCTTTGAAAACAACCAGTAATGAGGTAAAGCAATCTTCTATCTTTACCCTCAGATTATTCTTTTCTTCTTTCTTCTTAATCCAATGCAGTGCCTGTTGCTGTGGGTCAATACACAGTGGGAAACGGCTTGAATATGTTGTCAGGATGCCATTCTGGATAGAGAGCTCATCTGGGGGCAATCCTTGGGAAACCCATCTGGGAACAGAATGCATCAAAGACCAGCCTGGGATGAAAACTTGATGGGAGAGCAGCACATTTCATTTGTCAGTAAAATGATGCAATTCACTGAGCACACTGTTAGACAAGGACACACACACAGAGTGTATGTGATTGTGGGGAACAGCTCAGACTGACTCATTGTAACTGCACTACTCCAAGTACTGACTGTTGCCTTAGGTGAGCAATCCTGTGGTAGTTGATATATGGGCTACCTGGGCATGGGTCTAATAACCCACTGAAGTCAAAGAAAAGACAGCTGTTGGGTTATGGAAACATATTGTATAGAGAACTCCTAAAAATTTCCTAGAAGTGGTATTACATGTGTCTAAGTTCAGAGAATGTCCCTGGAGTGCTAAGTACAACAGTTTGTTACAGCAAATGGCCCCTGTTAATCAGAAGGAAAATAATCTGTCTCCTCCTCTTGACATGAAAGTAAGATTGTCTCTCTCTGGTATGGCTGTGCACCTCCACCCACAACACCAATTCTGTGCTACAGATTCAGCTCCAGACACCCACTGTATAATGTCACATTCAGTAGCCCCTGGGTTTCCTGACTGGACATACCTGCTAACCTCCACCTCGTTAGTCAGGAGGCTCTCTAACTTAAATGGATGGCTGACAGGAATTTCTCGTGAGAAAATATCTTGTTGCCACACTTGATAGAGCATTTCATGACGGAAGTCCCAGCTGAAGGCTCCTCCATAGCTCAGAAAGGCAGCAGCAAGCAGACAATCTCCAAGCAACTTCACCTTTCGTATTTCTAATTCCTTGAATTCCTCTGTCCACCTGATAGAATTATATGGGTCAATCTGTACCAGGAAGATGGGGTTTATGTCCTGCTACTTTAGATACAGGTTGTGACAGACTCCCACATTTAGAATCAGTTTTCTCTCACCATTATGGTGGCCACAGACACTGAGTTGATTGAAACCTTCTTCCTTTTAATCTCAGTTATTCTCCAAGAGCTAATGCATATTAGCTCAGAACAGCTAATAGCTCTTCTCAGAAACAAACACCATAGGAAGCAACATGTTCAAAAATGTCTCCACCTGATAGATTTTATCCCTGACACAAAAACCTCTGATGTCAAAAATTATCCTCTTTGAATCTAGACTTACCTCTCATTCTCGGATTTCAAGCCAGCGATGAGCTTGTCAGCAGCTGCTAATCTTCTCTGCATTATCTCTGCTTCTTCTTGTAGCTTCTGGTTTTCTTTTATTGCCAGTTCATATTTTTCCCCCAAAGCTTTAAGCTCATCCTGAATGGCAGCCAACTCTGCCTGTATCCTTTCCAGCTCCTGCTTACTTAATTCGTAGTTCCGTTCTAGCCTGGCCACCTAAAGTACATTTTGAAGGAAATATAAGAGTGTCAGAGGACAGAAGGATTTTGGAGAGAAGTATTAAGTTCTCACACTTCTTTTGGTTATATTCTATATTTCAAAGTGTCCTGGTAATAAACAGTGTAAGCCAAAATAACTGACACTGTCACCCTCCTCTCCCCATCCCAAACACACATCATGGTCTGACACTGCAGTTCCTAAGCAGAGAAATCTCTCAGTTTTGTACCCACAAGGAATATTAAAGCATTGGAGGTCAGCAGGACTCTCATGCCCTGACAAAAGGGGAGGCTTGTCTGCTTAATAACAACAATATTAAGGCTCCAAAAATAGTCAGACACACCATCTAGTGAATATACTTTCTCTGTATATAATAACTCTGTATATAATAACCTTTTCTTGACAAAAGTTTCCCAGTGTCATCTGTTGGATATTAGCTTTCCTTTGATAATAGAGCTGACTTTCCAGTCATGCTAAAAAGTTAATCAAAAGGTCTGTGCTTAAGGAACATGGATTTTGTGTAGTACTGACCTCAGCTCTGTCCAAATGCCATGGGGTTTTAAGTTTGTTTTCAGTAAAAAGCTCTAAACTGTGTTTTTCTAAGCATGTTAGATTACAAAATTCCAACTGAACCTGTTCCTCCCTCATCCCTGAAGCACTGGCAAGGATGACAATCCACATCCCAACACAACAAACACAGTGATTTGTGGTTGAGAACCTCCCTCACTGCTACTGCAATAGCTCTCCTAAACACCACTTTTTAAGCACTTAAATAAGAAAAGTGGGCAGTCCATGAAGTGGTCAAGTATGATCTTTTCCATCAGGATCATGCTTTGACCTTCTCTGAGTTTGATTCCAACACATTTTACCTTTTCTTCCTTTGGCTTGACTGTTTTAACTACGTCACAGTAGGTCACCACTGCTTCAGCAAATTTTAACATTCCCAGTCCTGCTCTGCTGATAACTTCCATTTCCTCCCAGGTAGTATTAAGATTCTTTAAGAGAGCTAAATTGGCAAACACAAAAATATGAATAACTGTGCAAAAACCCTCAAAGAAACAGCTTTTCCTACCAGCAATAGGAGCCAGTGCTGTGACAGACAATAGGAAACATTTATCAGAATATTGATGAGACTCTGACTTTAAGATAACACAACTGGGCTGTAACAACACAAGCCAAATATTGTTATTCTCAGGTTCTTTCTCCATGAAGGGAGTGCATTCATGACTTGTTCAGCATGTCTGAGGATCATAATTTGTCTTCTCTGCAGCAATCAGATGCCATTTTTCTCCAAGACCCAAAATCCCTTTCTAATGGGACCACTCTGCATTACACCTTTGAGAGCGTGGGTGAGGGCTCATAAACCTTAGATACAGCTTATCTTCTTTCCACTCTGTAACATCACATTTTAATTGCCATCATATGGGTGAGGCCCTAATTCTACTGAGCAGATAAAAGCAGACAGAAGGACTACTCAGCTATCCTGTTTGGTTCTTGCCTGCTTTAAACCAGAGCCTGTAAGACCCCTAGCTAAGGAATAAACTGGATGGAACACACAGCAGAAAGTCTTTGAAATCTAAGAAATGCAGTCACCCCAACAGTGCAACATCTGCAGCACTGCAGACAGAGCCATCCCTTGGCAGGAAAGGATTCTCTCCCAAACTGCCCAGGAAGGATTGTCCCTGACATGGCTGATCCCTTAAACAAGAACCCATATTCACTGCAAGCACCTAGAACAGGAATTCACCTCGCATGGCTTTCACGTGGCTCCATGGAATTTCCCTAAAGTCTGTGGTCAACAGAAGGCGCAGGAAATTTGTGTCAGCCATCATTGCTTTGGCATTCTTCCAGTTTTGTTCTTTGTAACCTCTCATTATAAGAATACAGTCCAGGACAACCTGCACCTGCTTCGGGGGTGTTGCAAAGGATCTGAAAAACAGGTGAAAGAGACAGTGGAAGAGAAAAAAGGTGACAAAGCACATGATGCCAGACATGGGTACTTCCTGTTAAGAGAGGCGTTGCAACACAGGAGCTTGTACATAAGACAAGGCCCAACAGTGGAAAAAATAACCCAAGTCAGACAATAAATTATTAACTACTCAAAAGCTCAGAACCAATCCTTGTATTCACACAATTTGATCCACGAAATACTAAAGGATTTCAACAGTGGAAAGCTTAAAACACTGAGCCACAATATTCTTTCTTAAGGCAGTGAAGCAGCTGGAGAAAAATCCAGAGATCTATGAGAGAAAGGAAACTGAACAAGTGTAGCAGGGAAGGGAGAGCCATTTTGGGACAATTATTTCAGGGAGAGCCAAAGACTGGATGTGCCTTTATACTGATCCCCAAATAAAAGATGTATTATCTTAACACAGAGAATTCAGCAGGGAAATACATTTTCATCTATGAAAGCATTCCTGAAAAATAACTGTTGTGTTCTTACTTACACAGAAAAAAAAAGAGTAGGAACGAACAGGTTTGGACAGCCATCACAGAGCAGGTTCTAATGTATCAGACACAGGCCAGAGAAAGATGAGGAAAAAAGCAAACAAAGGCCTGGAAGAACTGCCTTAAGGCAAAGTCATGGGCTAGGAATCAGGGCATTCTGTTGTGACCTCTACACCCAGACAATCGATGTCCTGACCTTCACAGGCAGGTGAGGAAGATGAGGCTTAGGCTCAGACCCAACAAACAAGGATTTCTCAGTGTATTTCCAAGACTTTATGCTACTGTACATACAAATGAGTCACCTGAGTTCAGTAACTTCAGCCTTGTCGAGCTTCTCCACCTCCCGTTTGGCAGCTTCCATAAGAGGCTTGATCTGATCCAGTGCTGCCTCAGCTGCTGCCTTCTCCACAGCAATAATCTCATTCTGTTCCTGTATCTCTATAGCCTTTTCTTCACCCATTTTTTTCTTCTCCTCAGCTAGTAATCGTAAAGGCAGGACCATCAATGGATCATTCCAGTTTGTATACAGAACAGATACTAATACACTAATAGAGATTTACTCTACTGAAAATCAGAAATCACCATCAAGTCAGAACCTTTGTGTTGCCAGCTTGCCTCTGCTTACAGTTACATCACCAGGTTAGGAACAGTTAGTGTTCTACACATCAGTGAGCACAATCTCTTTTCCTCCATGTTTCCCTCTGATTTTCCTCTAATACTAAATTTCTGAATCAGAAGTTGCCTTTCTGGCTACTGTCTTTCCCACATAGTAATGAGTTGTGTAAAGTACTGTGGGCCAAAGGTAGAGCAAAGATGGCAATCTGGGCAAGGCAGGGGACCTGCTCCTGTGGCATGTCATGGGAGCAGCACACAGAACAAGAGAGATACCTCAAAAAGGGGCTGGAGCTCTTCAAGGGTCTCCCAACTCAGCCTAACACAGATGATGTGAGCCCTGCTTAGCCTGTGGGACACTTCAGGAGTTGTAAATTACCCACCTATTTCTGTGTTTATTTTAATGTCTTGTAACAAAGCCTCAATAGCAGCTGTTTTTTCTGTTAGCACAATCTTCTGCTCAGCAAGTTTAATGTTCAGCTCAGCCAGCTGTACAGCAGCTTCCTTCAATTTAACTAAGCCCCCATCCAGCCGTGTACATTGTGCTAGGCAGGAAAAAAGGGAGAAATGTCAGTGATTCATTGATTGTGTTCAAGCACATGACAACAACATCACAAAGAGAAAATATCCTTAGAGGTGCACTGAGAGATTTTCCTTTCCTAAGCCTCCCAGCCAAAATGATGTTAATGTCACTTGAGCTGGCACAGTGGCCCTGTGCCACAACTTATTTTCCATGTTTGTAAGTATGAGTAAGAATTGCTGCTTGAGCAAGGAAGTCAAACCTTGAGCAAGGCCATGCTGGTATTAGATTTCAGTAGGGGAGTGTCTGGTTTGGGGATTCTGGCTCATGTTCATTCAAAAAGGATTTGAGGAGATCCCATTGTTTGACAGAGTCTGAACATTCATATGTGGCAAAGATTTTGAGTCATTGTCAAAACACAGCCCCACAGCTGTGTGCCAGCACAGCATTTGAGATAGTACTGCTAAAACAATTTTTGCATATTCTGGGTAATATGTGGGATTCTCACCAGTACTTTTTTTGGTTTTAAAATATTTAAATCATGCATTAAAAAGGAGAAAACATCTACAAAGCCTTACCTAAAATGAACTCGTTTTTCTCCTCCAGCAATTTTGCATAAGTATTGATAAAATCAAGGTAATTTTTTGGTGTCACATGATTTATACGTCTCAGTTTTTCCAGAAATTTCTTGCTGAAATGCCCTACAGATTCATGCACCAGGACAATGTGGTCAATCACTGACTTGGAGCTCTCTGGTGGGATGCGTTTGTTTTTTCCTAAAATTGGGCAGAAGAAGTAAAAAATTTCAAAGACTTGTGGCTTTTTTCAGAGTACACCAATTACCATCTTTCTTATGCACATCTAAGCCAGGTACAAATCAAGTCTGTTTTCTGGGGCAAAAAGCAAGACCAGGGCAGAGCTAGAATGAAACCTCTTGGTAGGCAGTGTCTACAGAGTTGGGAATTTGAATTTTAGCATTTTAAAAAGCCTGTTTGATTAAGAAACTACCATCCAGTAGTTTTTTGACTGGTTTTTTTCATTACCCATTTAGACTCAAGTTAACAAGCACAATGGGAAATGAAATTGTGAAATGTACAATAACTGCAAACTAAAGAATATATTTCTTAGGCTATGCCAAGGGTTAATGGGTTGAAATACTAACATGTTACATACCTAGAAAGGATTGTGCAACTGCACACAAGGCCTGGGAGGGCCAGGGCAAGAACCAGTCAATACCAGTGTTGTTGACAAGACCTTAAAACAAAAGGACAGTGTTATAAAAAAAATTCCTTTGTAAAACAAACCCCTAATCAGACAGGCAGTCCTCTAATTAACTTTATTTACATCAAGAATTTGCAAATTTATCTTGACTCTTTCTAAGCAATAGAAATTACCACAAACTCAATACTTCCATTTTGCCCCAGTGTTCTGCTAACCCCCCTGTACCATTCTTTAGGCTCTACAGGACACAGTCAAAGCTGCAATAAAGTATTTCAGGGCCTGGTTTAGCACTCCCATCTGTACCCATCTTTCATGAATCTCTTGTGTTTCCCAGGCCTCCTGCAGCACCTGCCAGGCTCAGGTGTTTTTTCTCTGTGAGTGTCCCCCCTCACCATTCCCATTTTTGCCTTTGGATATAAAAATGTTTCTCTTACCACCACCCTAGTTTCAAAATGATTTAACACCACACTTTCTGCTGTAAACTACAGAGGAGAGGCTGCAGAAAAAATGCTGTGTATTCCCACTTCAATGAGGATGACCAATTGATTTCTAGCTGTTCAGCTGGAAAATGAACTGATCTGATAAATGCTAATCAATACTGTTCACTGATATGTGGTAATTAGCTGGAAAAAAATCATGCACTGCACATCCCTTCTCATGAAACCTGCTCTGCTTAGTGTTATCTGCCAGACATCTCTCAGTGTCCACTGGAGATTTTTCTCTGGCCTGTAAATCTTTTTTTCATGGGGAAGGGACTAAACAGAGTGTACAATTTATACCTGGGAAATTTCTGCACCACGTTCTCAGGTCCTCCCCAACTGGGGACATTCCCAGGACAATGTGAAGGTTGCTTGCACATTTGCTTATGAAATATTGCCAGATACTCTCTTTAGCTGGGCCCATGCCAGCTTTAGCAGCTTCTTCTCCAATCTGATTCAGTATGGAGTCTTTTTCATCATCTGCAAAAAGGGCTGGCACCATTCCTGTAACATAAGGACAGAAGAATGCTAGTGAGAACAACCAGTAAGAGGAAACCATATGGCTGGGGATGGGGCAGATGAGAAACCCATTTTAAACCTAGTTCTGCAAAACTGATTCTGAGTAGTTTTGAATGAACCAATTCATCTCTCCATCTTCTCCTCCTCCCCACAGCCCTCATAGAAAAGAGGGCATACTTGGGATTTAGAGGAATAATTAATGCAGTTTTGGTTGGGCTTCAGCAACATATACAAAATGTCACAGGAACATATAGTACTTTTCACTCTGCAAAGAAAATCTTCATTAGTGTCTGTGAACCATCAGTTCACTTTTTTTTCCCTCTCAATCTTGTGGCAAATACTGCATAAGAAATCTGATGACAGACCATGGACAGGGAAAACTAGAGTAAGGAAAGGGATAAAATTAACACATCTGTTCTCATATCAGACTGTGTAGGAACTTCTGTAGAGAGGGTGGTCACACAGTGCCAGCTGCTGCTCATTTCCAGCTGCTTCATTCACTAAAAGATATCAAACTACATTTCAGGGCATATATAAATAAATTCACATATGAACAGTTGCTGCAGTTCAGGTGAATTCTATTCAAAAGCCAACTGGACAACAGGTGGGTTTGTGGCCAAATGCAGCTGAAGTTTCCCTCAGTCTTGGAAGAAATCTGAGACTCTGCAGCACCAACATGAATGAACCCTACAACCTCTCCAGACACATTTGACTCTAAGAAAATGCCAGAAAGCCATTATTAAGGCCAAGATCATTTCAGGCAGTACTGAAAGGTGTAACTAAAGCAGCAGAGGACACAGGGTGGACCAGGAACAGCTGTATCAAGGGTACTGTTGAGATTATGAGTCAAGAGCAGAGAGGCTGCCAGTGGCACCTGAAGTCAACATGTTGTTGATGAGTTCCAGGAAACACTCTTCTGCCACCTGGCCATCTGTAAACAAGAAGACCATTGACTTGTTCTCAATACCCAGCTTCAGATACAAATTTTTCAAATCATCTCGGAAATTATTTTCTCCGTATCCTCGATTCAAGATGATCTCAAATACCTAAGGATGAAAAAATACACTGAGAAGACATAGATGGATGCAAGACACGATGGTAACTCTGAATTTCAACCCAAGGGGGTTGGTTTGGCCCCAATCATTAGTAAATGTTTAAGTATCAATGAAATTATGCAGTACATTCTTTTTTAAAATTATATTTGTACAAACCTGCAGGCTTGCATTTTCAAAATTGCTTTGTGCTCACACTTTTTTTGTTCTTTCCTTGCAAGCCTTTATAAGTAAAGTGCCTCTGAGAGGAACATTTCCTCTCTGAAATAATACAGTATCAATCACAACAAGGCTCCTCAGGCAGCACTGGAGTGCTGCTGTAACACATATAAGTATCAACAGCAGTAGTTAGGGACAATTAGTTGATCATCGCCAAACACATCCTTATTTTCTTTCCCCAGTGCCAAGACCCAGATTTAGGCACTGACAGCTTCCTGCCCAGATCCCACACAGCCATCTTGGGCCTCCTGTCAATCACCTCACCCTGGGTTTCTCTCCACAGGGAAGAGCTGCCAGCCTGATCTTGACTGACTGGTTTACCCACATCCCCAGTTTAATCCCAATCACAGTCTGACTTTCCTTGTCTTTTTTCACAGCCAAGACCCAGGGTCACTAACCTCACACCCAGCTGTATGTGCAGCCAGTCTGGTCAGGGACTGCTTTCCTGAGCCTCCCACTCCGATGAGCAGGGCGTGCCCGCGGTCCAGCCGGATGATGCGATGGATCCGGATTAAATGCTCCAAAGCATCATCAAAAAGAACCAGATGCATTTTAATATGAAACTCATTGTAGTCTTCCAAAATCTCCTTCAGAGAAAGGTGAACAGAATGTTATTAGGAGACCAGTGAAACAATTAATAATATTAATAAAATAGCCCATTCAGCAGCATTATTCCTTTCCTGTTCCTCAGGGAAAATAAACTGTTGGCAAACACAGCTGACTCTGTAGCTGATCCTCAGTTTTCATCACTGCAAACCCCAAATGGGCATCCAAGCACATCAAGTTCTGTGTGCACACAGAAGAGAACAGATTTCCTACAGCCTGAGGCAGGCTCCTGCCCATTCCTCAGGCACAGTTCCCAGCTGAAGCACTCTACCTGAAAGAGAGCTTTTGCTACATCATAGTCTTGGATATCTTCATAAATACGAGGTTCTGCTTCATTCAGTGCTGTTCTGAAATCTCCAAAAAGAATTGGATCCCTCATGACATGCTCCAAGTCATCTGTGAAATGTTCTTCAACCAAGGTTTTTATGTGGCCTTGTACCTTCAAGGATATGAAATGAGTCAGGCAACACAACAAAGCATTTGATTGTGAATGCAGCAATACTTAGAAAGGTGATAATGCAGATTCTTTATCAAATACTGATTTATTTCAAGGTGATACTTATGGCACTAGAAGATCCAAAGATTACTGCCCCCTTCTGTGTTCTATGTATCATCTAAAATGATCTAATAGGCAGTTCAAGAATGGTTCAAGACAATCCACTGTGGAACATCAAAACAAAAAAGGATAAGCCTGTTAAAAAAATCACCTTCTCATATATTGGTGTAAACGGTATATCAATAAACTTTCCTTTTCAGCATTCATAGATGGCTCACCAAAGAGATTTCTCATAAAGCTTCAAAGTCTGTATTAATATTCTGCGTTATGAAAATTGACCTGGAGATGTATCTTTGTATGTTAGAGGAGAAAGTTTTAACTATAAAAATCTGAAGCCTTCCTGGCCTACCTCTTTTCATCTAAACAACTTCCAGCTTCTCACACTTTGTCACCCTTACTTCTGCCAATCAATTTTCCTGGACAGGCAAACCAAGTGATACTTTCCATTGCTTCAGCAGATCTGCTTTCTTAGTCTGCCACAGCCAAATTGTTTCAGGAAAAAAAATCTTCCATGGGCTGTGTTTTAAATTTATGAGCAACATTTTGCTTAGACAAGTCTGCAGTCGGACGGCAAGACCGGAGTCCAACACTTGGCAGTGTTGCTGATGCAAGTTAATTGCCATAATAATAGTCAGTGACTACTAAAAATTTGAAAGAAATCACTCACCAATTCTTTGTCCGCTTCATTAATCAGCCTGTCATGGAAAACCCTCAGGCACTCATTTCTCCAAACTCTCACCATCTGGGTCACCGTGTGAAACCTGAAATAACATCAAAATATCAGACTGCACCAAATGGGCTGATACAATTTCTAAGGCCATATGGTTAATAACAAGGACCAAATTCTGGATTGACCTTTTGACTTCATGATCTTTATGATTTGGTTCTTTTCATGATAACTAATTTGCTTGAATTTTTACCTCTGATATTTCACTTAAGAAGGACTAATGCATCAGTGTTTGGTATCGAGAGCAAGATCACAATTTAGGATGTTCTATTTCTCATTGTGGTTTAATGAAAAGGGACCAAATGTGACTGATTTCATGTACCAAATGACTGCATTTTCATCTAGAGTCACTCCAAAAAAATTAGGTGTGGGAACACTAATGACAGTTTTTCTATTCTTACCTTTCTGAATCTGTAAGGACAAGTCCATTATAGATCCTGGAAAGATCCCGCAGGTTAAAAATGTAATGGAATTTGGAAGGAGTAGGGGGTAGGTCAGTAACAATCCTTTTATAAAGTTCCAAAGTACACAGAGTAATCTTGTCAGAGATGGCTGATATGGACTCAGTAAAAGTCTGCAAACATGAGAAAGGTGTTTTCATGAGACTGCCCAGACAGAACTCAATGCTATTAAACATAATCTACTTTCCAGCTTTTAAACCTGTTCAGTTCAGAAATTCTCTATAGTATAAACATTCTGCAGTTACATGTTTAGGGCAGGCTCCATGTTCACTCTGGAACCTGCTGAGTGCTCAAGATAATATCAAACTCAGTGATTGGAATTCCCACAGGACTTCTATAGCAGAAAAATTAAGCTGCTCTTATCTAATGTTGCAGGTACCTGGCTAGTAATGCAGTCTATTGCATTATATTACACTTTTCATACTCATTCAGGAGAGAGTTTGATGATCTCTGTGCATTTGCTTACAGGAACTGCAACCAAATCATTCACAGGTTTCAACCTATGAAAAACTCCAGGTTCATAAATTACCTGCCATGAATGTTTACATATCACATAAGAATTTATCTAAACAATGTAAAACCCGTTGAGAAAGGTAAGATGAAAAGAAAAGCTTGTGTGAGGTTCTAGGTATTAAAAAAAAAATTATAACAAGGATTTGAGGTCTTGCAATAACATAGAAATAAATGTCTATTTAAAAATCATAAACCTATTGAGCAATCCTTTAAAAAGGGTGAAATTACCGCAGTGTGGCCTTTCAGGATGGAGGAGTAGATCAAATTCAGTGATTGCTCAGAAGGAAAAGGGACATTAAAAACACTGAAGAGTGAGGTGAATCGAGGGTCAACTTCATTCCGACCTCCTCCAGCTTTGCCCATGGCAGCAACAAAACCCAGGTCTCGAAGAAATTTAATGTTCATCTCCTTACCACGATCATACATGAAACCCTTCTCTAGCAGCAGCTTCAGTAGGGCAATGGGTTGCTGTGTGCCATACTCATCAACCTGCAGGGTACACAAGGATACATCAAAGCACAGAACATCAGCTCACCAACTATTCCTTTAAATGTGGGAAGACTGTGCTCACGCTCAGGAGAACATTACAGGGTCTAAGGGACACTTTGTAAAGCTCTGGCACTGACTGTGAACATTCATCCCAGTGTCTCCTGTGGGAAAAGTGCCTCTTCTCTGAGATAAACTAAATGCACACTGGATTTGTGCATGCAGGGACCGTATCAGTGCCACCCCAAATGTTTCTATACTACCTTGCAAAACTCTTGACAGCTTACCCTTGGCATATTCATGTCATCCATGAATACAAGGAGACGTTTCCCCATGGGAGGGCCAAAAGTGTCTTTAGTTCGTTTTTCTACGTTTGTCTCCAGGTTTCTCTGAATGTCCAGGGATGTTGTACGAGAAGAGAAGTTAATTACCAGCACCAGCTGCAAACAGGAGGAAATGATAAGAATGGACTCTACCCTGTTGTGTTGTTTGGGGTTTTTTTTTCCCCCTAGAGCATTCAAAAATATTTTTTATATTAGTTGTCAGACATACAGGAAATGCTTCTCAGGTCTATAATTCACTTGAATTACAGATGATAAAGAAAAGTAACCCCATTCTTAATACTTTGATAATACATTTTTACTTTACAAAATTGAGTCTGTACAAGGTAGAAAATGACAAAATATCTTTGATCTTGAAGGATTTTCAAATCAGTCACACACTCTGGGTCTGGAGCTTGCAGTCACATTACCAAAGTCAATATTGCAATCCAGAGAATCACACCTCACAGTGCAAATTTACCACAAGGGCAAAGAATGAAAATGCAGCTCTATAAACAGGGCAAAATGGCTCACACATACATTAAGGTCTTTGTCCAGATTGCTTAGGAAGTTCTGTGTAGTTGCTGTCTTAGATGTACCCGATTCACCTACAAGAACAACTGGGCGTTTCACTTTTACCATCTGTTCCAGTAACCAAGCAGTGCGTGTGGTATCCACTGTGGGCACTGAAAAAGAGCATGAACACAACCACTGGTAAATGAAAATGCACTACAGCTGGGGGATTTATATTTATAGAATAGTGCTGGAACTCATTCTCAAGGTATTAACATGCAATTGCACAAAGGCATAATCTGAATTATCAACTCACTAACAATGCTGAAAGAGAATTTTAATTGCTTACCCATCTCTTTTCAGTCTTTGTCATTGAGATCTTTTCTTACATATATATATACTAAAAAAGAAGTTATCATTCATATAGGAGGGTCATGGTTTGGTTAAGCTCCATTTAATCCCTATTTCAAGGATATAATCAGGATTTATTGGGATCATAAGTATTTTCCCAGAACTCGAGAGAGATTAATTTTTTTTTCTATGTGAATAGCCTGCCATTTGGAGCAACTTCAAAAATCATAAATTTATCTCTTGTGTCAGTGAAGCTAACCTATGCTTGCTGGAGTATCACTGTAAATTAAGGTGCCTAAATTTGTCCTTAACCATGAAAAGCACCATTAGGCAATGCTTGAAGTAACAACCAATAACAGCCCTAAGAATGTAATTTTTATCTACCAAATACTTGAACCACAAGCTGATGTTTTCCTAGAATTTCTGGTACAGCAAGCTGTGAATCTTTAAAAAGCTATTCTAGCTTTTAAAAGGCATTGCTAGCTCCCAATCAGCCTTATTAACTGAAACATGCTTTCATCCTTTCCTCACTTTTTTGTTACACAATGCTGTAAACATCAACTTTATTACTGCTAAATTACTATGACCAGAATTTTAAAGAAACTGATTTGTGACATCACAAGAAACTGAATGTGAGTAGATGACCTTCAGTACAGAAAGAGGATGTCTCATGTTAAGGGCCATGCACTCAGTGGTGGCACATTATGAGTTAAAAGCAAATCATCACTGTACATTTTATCCTATACTCACCTAGAATGTCAAGAAATTTCACTTCAGGATTATGAATATATTCAGGAACAAGTTGCATCCAAGGTACCCACTTCTTTTGAGATCCATCAAAATGGAAGTCATACAAAGTTGGCAGCTGACCTGCAAACCATTAAGCAACTGCAAGTTTTTTTAGGACACTGAAATATTTCCTAAGAAAACAATCTGATTGAGATGAAAATGAAGGGTAAGATTATAGACCAAGTTGGGCAACACTTTTTTTTATTTGCAAGTCATTTAACCCATGAAGGCATCAACCAAAATTCCTCTGCTCCAGCACCTGGATCCTATTATCACTTTTTAAGCACCTCCCACTAGCTTTCCTTTCAAATTTTGTTTTTCCTTTCACTATTTATCTCTAACTTGGCATAGAAGAGTACTGCTCTGTGAAGCCAGACCATTAGCTGAGAGTCACTCAGCATAGTTATCTCTACAAGGTTTTCACTGATAGCCCCTTCAAGGAGCATATTTTGCACCCAGGACAGCTAGCTGGAAGGAAAACAATGATCTGTCTTCATGGAAACTAACACTTTTCTACTGTAATCAATGAGGTTAAATTGGATTAAATTATGACAAGGTCCTACCTGGCAGCTCCCCTGGCTTTGCCAGGATATTCTCACCCTGAATAATAGACATGCAGGAAATACGTTTAACATGTTCATCAAATTTAATTCTCCCAGCATCAAGAAGAGAAGCACCTAAGGAGCAATATAAAGCTTCCAAGAAAAAACACTCCAAAACATCAGGATTTTCAGGCTGTTCCACTAGGACATCCAGCATCGCAGTCAACTGCACAACCTGTTGGAAAAAGGACAAATCAGCAAACAAAATTTCCATTTAGAAAAACTCTTAAATATGTTTTCAGCTGACTGCTGGTCTTTTGTTCTTGCAGGTGAACCTACTGCTATATGAATTAAGTTCAGTAGAAGAGCATTGTTAGGAGCTGATTGGTTTGGTGTCTCTGTACTCATCAGTAGCAAATTGACATTTCAGCACAGACCCTGTGCCTTCTTTGGGAAGGTTTTACTTCTTCCATCATTCCATTTTCTTTTTAGTTAAACATGTTCAATCGTTATTCTCTGTTTCTTACCATATTTAAATCTGTTTGAGGAATAATGGTCTTCAGCTTTCGTTCTTGTCTGCCATCCACAATTCCCTCCACAATCATATCAATAAGGTTGGGCACATACTTTTGAAAGAGACGATTCAAATCCTCTTTCTCTTGCTAAGGAACACAAAAAAGACAATAACTGAGCACACAGAAAGCTGGTAAGACAAATTTTTACAGCAGAACTTCCCACCAATACCTGGCTGACCAGGGATTGTTCCTGAAGGAATCATTTCTACCAAAGACAGGGTACAGTCACATGAAAAAAATGTGATGCTGTTATATGGACTGGGTGTTCAGCAAGTGAAGATCAGCATTCAGCAGGTGGTAGCAACTAAGTTGTCTCACTTCAGCTCCCTGTGGACTTGAGTTTTTAAACTAAGTGTAAGAAACAAGGACCTAAACAATCTCCCTGTTAACTCTTGTCAGAAGAATCAGACTGTCTTTACACAGGCTTTTTACAGCTGTCTACTGATCAGTGTTAAACACAAATACCCTCTGAACAAGACCTGAAACTCCCACCTCATTTTCTCTTTGTTTGACCCACTTCTGCCAGTAGGGCTCATATCTCAGATTTTTAGGATCTACAAAGACCATTCCGCAGCGGGATACTGTGGCAGGAGATGCATACTGTAAGTCCCCAACCTACAAAATAATCACACAAGATAATGATACACAGTAATTGCTTTTCAGGCTTTGAAGCCCCATGTGTATCTAACCCTTCCCATGTATTAAATGGGTACAGTCATTTCTTACCTCAAACAACAAGGCACAGTGTGCCTGAAGTCTAATCCGCTCCCCATTTGCCAGGGTCAGTAACTTGTTGTCATCCATGACAGAATTCATGTTTTCAACCCAGAGAGCATCCACATCTCCATCAAAGAGAATGTACCTGTGTACAAGAGCCATGGGGTGCTGACTGACCTCTGATTTTGATAACGTATTTCTGAATTCAGAAGTGTCATCAGTGGTGTCAGTCCAGATATTTTGAAGTCTATCATTCATTTTCTATAATTGCATAGTTTCACTGAGACTAGAAACTCACAAGAGACAGACCCCTAGACACTTTCTATTTGTTTAGCATTTGTTTTTTTTTTAAATAGTGCCATATCAATTTTTTTTTAATTGATGTAAACCCCAGGATCTCAAAACCACCACAATGATTTCTAACTGCCTACCTTCGCTCTTTCTTGTCAGTGGGTCTGTTGATATCCCGAAAAATGTTTGACAGGACTCCATCTGTCCAGTCTCGTGTGACAGGGTCAAGGCTCCCATACAGCTCAATCACACTCATAGCTTTAGGGTTCAGTACATAAAGCTTTGTCAATAAACCCAGCCTAAAGATACAGCAAGAAAAGCAGTTGTGAAATGTCACACTATCATCTCATGTTAACCCAAGCAAATACTCTGGGCAGGGCTGAGTAATACAGACTGTGCCATTTTACAGCCTGGATTACATTCTATACTCACTTGTTTTGGGCCTGGCACAAGGTCTTAATAACAACTGTCTTGCCACCTCCAGTAGGTCCAACCACCATTGTGGTGTGACGAGTCAACATTGTCTCATACATCTGAACTACTTTATCCACCTGAAAAATAAACATGGATTCAGTAGACTACTGTCATAACTCTTTGTGGACAAGATTAGCAGCTGGTCCATGTAAGGTAAGTTTTTCTGGAGCCACTCCAGGGTGCAACAATGCCTCTGCAGCCTCATGTTTACAACAAAACCTCAAGCAATTAACATTCTTTATACCTGGACTGGTAGAACAACATAACCCCGTTCTTCCAACACTTGTTCTACAGCATCATTGAAGTCAGGGTAGCGGACTCGAGGGCAGTCCAGGCCAGGAAACAGGTCAGAGATTAGGCCAAGGAAGAGAGGCACATCTTCAAACACAAATTTAGGAAGATTCATGTCTCGCAACGCTCTCATTAGTACAACATCCTGGACAAAACACAGCAAAATCAATCTTTACCAAACAGTTTACTAGTCAGCTAAAATGAGGTACTTCAAAACTTTAAATCTTTAAAAGCTATTGCCTGATTATTTCAGTACAGCTTTTAGAATGTTTTTTGTTATCAGTTCCTAGTAGAAAAAACAGAGGTTATTTTATATGGATTAAGCATATCAATAACAAAGAATAATACACTGCCTTTTTCTGCCATGTTAATTGGATGCCAAATGGCTGCAGTGTTCCACACCACAGCTTCCCTGAGCTGGAACACTCACTGTTCAAGAATCAGCTTTTACTAGTCATCCAAAGATGACTACTTGCATCCTGGATCTAACAAGCAGGAAAATACATCATTTGCCACAGATTTCCCTACTTTGACTGGAGTTCTAATGACAGAGAGCACAATGGAACTCAATAAGGACAAAGTGAAATAATAAGACAAATGCCACCAATGTTCCTATTTCCAAAGCAGACAAACTACATCAGGTGGGTAAACACATCTCCTTCCCAATGAAAAAGATTATATGCCCAGGGTAACTAAGCAGCAAATCTACCTCACTGAGGTCTGGTGATCCTCTTTTCAATTCTCCAGCCATCACCAACACTGACTTAAGGGCCCGCAGTCCAAAATCATAGTGATGTTGTTTAGAAAGCTGTTCCCTTGCCAGCTTGTACAGCACTGTCATCTTTTTGGCAAGGACCTATTCAAGATTTAATTTCAATGATCATGAATGTGGACATTGGTACTAGCCATGCAAACATGGGTTTGGGTAACAACAGAATTTTCTTACCTTTGCTGTAAGGAACCCTTCAGAAAACAGCATTATTTCACAGATCTGCTGAAGATCTGGTACAATAACAACCACAGGCCTGAACAGAGCTTTTACAGACTCAGGGAGCTCGGTCCGGCCAGCATAACCAGGATTCATTGTAATAAAAATGCCGATACGGCTATCAAGGGAAATCTCCTGTCCTTCAAACTAAAAGCATAAGAAAACATTAGAACAATGGGAATTAGGAATTTTAAAAAATAATACTATTTGCTCAAAGAGAAAACCAGTAATACTGGGGCACCCACTTAGGACAAAGTGCTAAAATATTTAGCTTTACACAGTAATCCTGATACGAACCGTGGAATGAATGCACTTTCTTTAAGATATTTCACAAGCCTCAATTTTCTGTCTGAGGTTTTTGAATTCCAATAAGCCTCAGTAAATAAAGCCTCACAATTCACATCAAGTTACTCCTGTTCCTCATTACTACTAGACTATTAACCCATTAACTTGCTATTATCCTATTAAGATCACTTATCTCTCTTCACAAAGGATTAGGCAATCAGCACGGATTTAACATTTTTCAAACCAAAAGTGCAAACGCAGGAGTTTGAAATGTTCAGCACAAATGAATTACAGAAGCAGTGATCTAATGATGACATCTAACCCTGAATCTTGGCCTGAAAACTAAGATCAGCCTTCACAATTACTCTGCTTTTTTAATGTTTACCTGAAATCTTTTCCACCCCTTCATTAAAGCGTTTCGAATTGTCTGAATCTGGGAAGAAATAACTGAAAGCACGGAAGCATCAATGCGATTGAATTCATCAAAGCATCCCCATGCTCCACACTGGGCAAGACCTGAGAAAATTTTACCCATTGCCTAAAAGGAACAACAAGAAAAACTTTTTAGCAGTGAATATATAAAACAATCAGCATCAAAAAATTTTGGAATGCGCTAAAATTCTTGATGCTGGATAAAATTCTGGATGTTTATCAATCAATCCATCATAGGGTCTTGCAATAATTACTTGCCAGGTACAGATTGGCTATCATCAGCTTAAACACATATCTTACAGTCATTGCTCCCCTGCTTGAAAGGGCCTAAAATTCCTTCAGGAATTTATTCAAAATTGACATATTTTTACTAAATTTAATTATCAAACAGCACTTATGCAGAAGTTCACAGTATGTCCTTATCCTGGGCACTGACAAAGAGCAGAAATTGGCATTTTATCAGAGAACACAGATCTTTAACTCTTACTTTGAAGTCCATGCCTTCTCCACAGTTTGTCACTACGCACAGCAAGCCCAGTGCTTTGGCCAGATCCTTGGTTGTTTCTGTCTTCCCTGTACCTGCTGGCCCTGCTGGTGCTCCTCCCAAATACATTGATAGAGCCTTTGAAGACAGAACAAAAAGCAAAGCTTGGGTTAGACATATTAGGCTGGTAACAAAACCACAAATGAACCTTTGGGTACAAAAAACCTTAAACTTCATCTGTGAATGCCTTCTACACTGTCTTTGCAGCAATGAGGTTAGAAAGATATCACTACTGATTCCAAACATGTTAGCATTCCCACTGGCATCTGAGAGACAGCAGGAAGAGCCAATACAACCAGGATGTGACTGAATGTACCAAGGGCTTGTCAGCAAAGCGTCCCTGAAGGCACCCACCTGTGTGAGTGTGAGGTAGATGCGGTCGGTGAGCGGGGTGATGACGAGCCGCCCGTTGAGCCCCATGTACTCGTAGCCATAGGAGAAGGCGCCGCTGCACTGCCGCACCCTCAGCTCGTCCGGCTCGCGCTCCCAGTAAAAGCGCAGCTGGCTCTCCCACTCGAACTCCTGAGCCTGCAGGATGCTGCACGACAGAGCTCGCGTGAGCCAGAAGGATGCCAACGCAACTGGCACGTGTGGTGCTTGCTCAGGGGTTTAGGGGGTGTTTACCTGTCTCTGACGAACGCATCGATGATGTCTCTGGCGTGCACATCGATGATGAGAACGGTGTTGTATTTTTTCCTGTCGTTTTTGCTCAAGGGCATTGTAATGCGGGTAACCAGGTCATCGATTTGCCTGTGCATTTTTTTAGCATAAAGTTTCATTGCCTGCTTTTCGCCCTTTTTCACTTTTCGAAAGACATCCTCTACCTCCCAAGTCCACCATACTTGATTAGCAGCAAGCACCATCATGCCTTGGAAGAGCAACATCCAATCAACTCTGTGGAAAACACATATAGTGAGGGAGGCTGAGTTACTGTTTATTTAAAGTAACTGATCAGGAAAGAAAAAAAAATACAACAACAAAGAAGTTCCTTCTGTTCCTGCAACAGCTACTGACACAAACCAAACTTTTCAGAGATAGAACTCTATCAAAGTATGCTGTGGGATTTCAAAAGCCTAGGAAATATTCTGATAGAAAAGTTGTTCCATGTATAAAATTCCCAAGTGGAATTCATCATGACAAAAACATACTGAACACACAATACCAAAAATTAAACTCAAGATTTAGAAAAATAGATATGAGAGATTATACATTCTTCATGGTTAGTTAAAATAGTGCATGTGAATTTATTCATATGCCTCCCCACAGAGAAATACAGACTAAATTGTGTAGGAGTTTAAAAATTATGCCTTAACTTTTCTATATTACTACAGGCTCATAACAACATATCAGGTTACTTGTGGTATCCTTGACACTGATTGTTTCACCTGCTTCTGTCTTCACAATATCGAAAAATGGCTTCCTTGGTGAGGCGTTTGTTGGCCTGTCTCATTTCCTCCAGCACTGCTGTCATCCAATTCTCCACTCTGCCCAAGGCAGGAACAACCTGCTGGAACTCCATCACCTCCCCCTCAGCTGAGATCATGGCTGTGGCAATCTTCTCATCATTGTCACCGTCCTGGAACCTCAGTGAGGCTATATTATCAAACATCTGAAATGCACCAGCAAAGAAATGCACGGGCATTTTAGAAACAAAGCCTCCAAGATGTAAGTGTATGCAGCCCCCAGCTCTTCTCCAGAGAAATGGATCTGACTCCTAAGTAATCAAATACAAATGCTGATACATAACCCAGCAGCACAACTGCAGAGTATCAAGCAAATAATCAGGCCCAAATGACACTGATTTTTTTTTTTTCCTAGAAAATAAAAATCTAGGAGGAGCTACAATCTGTGAGGAAGGTTCTTTAATAATAGATCATCCTGGTGTATCTTGAATGTTCCTCTATCATAACTGCTACCAACCAGTGTGAGAGCCAGAAGAGACTGTGCACCAGATTTGATCTGGTTATTCAGAATCTTCTTCAAGATGCTGCCAGGATGCTCTTTGTATGCAAAAAATATCCATGCATCCTTATAAGCACGTGCAGTACAGTCTGTTAAACTTTTTAAAGCACCTAAAAGCACAAGGCACTGTGGAAAGCCAGACACTGTACCTTTATCATGTGTTCCTGGACACAGAGTGCACTGCTGCTGCCAAGGATACTGAGCAACTCATCATCAGATATAAAGAAGAATCTTGGGAAAGCATTTCGCTTGGAATCCAAATAATCATTCAAGCTTTTCTGGCATTTCTCCATCACATCGTTTATATGATGGAAGTCTGACAGACGATTTGGGACTTCACAGCAATTTTTTATTGTCGGGTCTTTTACAGTTTCATCCATTATCTATACAAGGAGAAAAGGAAGTTTAGAAAATGTTGAACAGCAAGAGGTTCTATTAAATTATATTTAATTAATGACAAAGCACGCAAACAGCACAAGAAGTACAGGTCCTTATAGCAGTGAATCAAAGGTTTTTTAAATGTTTTTGAAATGGTTTTGTGGTGCTGCAGTGCTGTATGAAAACACCAAGGTAGTATGTTTATGGAGCTTTAACTGTAAAAGCAAGTGTAAACCAGACAAGCCTGTGTCACCAGTCAGGCCAGCTCAGGCACACACCTGACTTTGCTCCTGTACACAATGGTACTTCAAGGAGTGATCAAACATTGTATTTCAAAGTCACAGTACTCTCTCAATTTCACAGATGGGAAACAGAAAAGTAAACCACATTCATACCAGGAATATGTGTTCAGTATGGGAGCAGTGGCATGAACCAGGAAAGTCTTTTTACCATATCAATAGGTCATCAATCAGTAGGAACACATGTAAGCTTCTTATTATCAAGGTAAGGGTGAAAAGATGTAAACAATGAAAGAAAAAGGAGATTCTGCCTACCCCAGGCTGCCAGTCAAGGTTCTCACCTCTCCCCATCTTAGCTAAATCAGGAGAAGTCTTCTGGTTATGACAGATGTGAAGTAAACCACAAAATTCCTGTGTTTCCCAATCTCATATTCAATGAATTATAGCACATCATTCTCAGTATTACACATGTCACAGAAGACCATAAGTAACTATGGAACTGAAAGCAAAATGCACTAAATAATTACACTGATCACAAGTCAGTCACTTGCCTCTTTAAACATTTTGTCTACACGATCAAATATTTTGACTTCCTCCGGAAGCTGTGATCTGATATCTCCACCCACAAAGATGCTCTCCAGGTACATCCATTTTCTCTGAACTGTTACCCAGATCTAAGAATCAAATATTACCATCAGAGGAAACAGAGGTACAACAGAAAATCTGGATTATAAATAATAAACATTAATCATTTAGTCCAGCACTTTCCTCCTACCTCAGTTACTTCACCAATCAATGACAGAGTTCTTTCCCATTTTTGAGCAGACAACCGAAAAGGACCCACAAATCGACTGCCCAACATACTCTGAAGATTGACGTTGTTGTCATCAAGAATCTCTAAAATTTCATCTACAGATCCCAGAATAAAGCCTCGTGTCTCAGTGCCTTTGGAGTACACTTGTATAGGGAATTTCATATTTTCCCATGTTTCTATTATTTCCTTCATTCCCTGCATGTGAATATAAAAAGATGCATATTTCAGTCTTCAAAACCTGGAGAACTATAATCGTAGCAAAAAAATGAAACAACTAATCCAGCGAAATTTTTGCACAGATTTTCTAACTCTGGTTTATAAAGAAGGGTCTACTCCAAAGCATGATAGCAAGAGAATGGATCCTTCTTCAGATCTATTTTCATAGGACAAACTTTCTTATTGTAATCATAGAAATCCAATATGCTGCTACCAAAGGAAATTCTGTGAGGATTCTGTGCCAGCAGAAGTTCATTAACGGAGCTATAGATGTTAGTTGCCATGACCTACATGATGGCAGCTCCCTAAAGATGGCCAAACTTGCAGTCATGCCAATTTAAATCTCAAATAAAACTGATTGTTGTCATCCTTGTCTTTTTAGTTTTATTATGATTCTGTAATTCAATATATTACCTTCTCAATGCTAAATTCCTTAACGGCAGTTCCAACTATTTCACTGATAACATTGGTGTGTCTGTGAAGTTCCATAGCAAACATATTTTCCAAAGTGAATGTTTCTGTTTTCATTTCAAACCTTGTTCCTGTTTTCTCCATAAGGCCTTGCCAATGCCTGTTTTAAATTGACACATCAATTTAACACAATGATACAGCAAAAAACCAAAACAACTGTAACATATAATAATGAACTCATTTTTAAAGAGCACTCTGCTGTTTAAACAAGAGCTACAGTTTGAATACATAAAGTATCCCAGCCATTGCAGCCACCTTTCATGCTATTACACAAGTTCATTAGGCAGAAATAAAGTTCCAAGCTCCAAGATATGGCATGACCCCAGTAACAGAAACTGAAAGTTCTAACAAAACATATCAAATACTTCTATATATAGTAGACATAAATAAATCAAAACAAACCTTTCTCTTAAAGCTTCATTTTTCAAATCAAGCAACAAAGGAATGGAGTCTCGAAATGCCTTCATTTTTTTTTCCAGCTGGACCCCTACTGGCATACTGCGCACTGGTCTGGGCAGCTTCCGAAGGGCTTTCAGAAATCCTTCGATTCCCTCCTGAAGAACCTTGACATTGAGGTTTACCCAGAGTGTCTGAGACCATTCCTCTTTAGCTGCCTGGAAATCAGAGTATTAAGAATGGGGGGAAAAAAAATCATATTCCTTTTAGTTTTGACCCCCAAAATGTAATTGTGTTAACATTTTACAAACATAGGGAGAGAGAAGTTTATGTCCAAAGACCCATTCATAGCCAAACACAACCAGTTGAATAAGAAATAGTAAAAAAGGAATATGAAGAACAGGACCATACTTTACAGGGCATTTAAATTTTGGAAAAATAAAACTTCTTAAAAAATAAATAAAGCCTGAGATACCCCTTGTCACCTGTACACATCCTATATCCAAAAGTAGTTTCACTGAACTGATGAGGAACTGTGTGCCGTAAAATGCCATCCAACAATTATTAGAGGCTGGGAGAAGTCTGTTCCTATCTGATAAGAGGATGTGTTCAGTCCACCATGGAAACACTGATAGTGCTGTACTAATATTAAAACTATTTCATGGTGATAACCAATTACAGGGCATATCTAATTTCATGCAAAGGCTTCAAAAAGAGTTGACAGTAATCAGGGGGTTACTTCTTCTTCTGTCCCCCACCTTTGTGCATGAACACATTTGTGTCCCTGCAGACCTGGTGTGATACTCACTTTTTGTTGTGCATAAATGTCATAGACCTGCTTCAGAGCTTTTGCATCTTTCTGTGCTTTTATTAAGTTTGGGTATGTTGTTGCTGGCAAGTCTAGAAGTTTCTCAGCACCAGCCAGTTCCCGCTGCCTTTTTTCCAGTCTCTCTAATTCTTTTTCAAACACAGCCATGAGTTCTAGTCCTGGGAAAGCAGAGGAATTTTTCCAGGTAAATAATCCCAGGGTTCATGAAAAATAAATAAGACAGAATTTGCATATGGTCTGTAGATGTTCTAGTACTAAAAATGTTCACATTCTTGGCTGATGAGTTCGTATGTTAATAAGGAAAGCACAATTTTCTCGTTTTACATAAAATTTGAATTGTCTAAAGACTAATATTTTCAAAGCATCACTTCACACACATTAATCCATTTACCTTTATCAAGATCATTCCCCAAAACACCAGGCCCCTCAGTCAGGAGTTTCTGAAAAAACTCTTCTGTCTCTTTGCTGTAGTCCTCAATTTGCTGTTTTGTCACCTAAAGAGAACAGCATTTAAATAATTTTCCTTTCCATTTCTAATTGTTTTCCACACTAATTACAAAGATTACCTTTGTGAATGTTTCTTTTACACCTCCTTTACAATCTAGGTTGCGACTGACTTCTGCTGCTTCCATTAAGAGAGTCTCCCACGCTTCCCTAAGTTTGTCAGACTTCTCTTGCTCTTCTTCAGCTACCTAAAACAAAACAAGTAGCAAGACAAGACATAAGTAGGCACACACTTTCACAAGAAAGTGAGGAATATGTGCTCACATCATAAACTTGCAAAGCCCAAAACCAATACTGAGGCAACCTCAATCAGATTTAAACACATGCCATATGTCCATTTTAAAGTGGACATACTGATTTGAGAGGGGAGTCTGGACTACACAGTCTCCAAACATCCCTTCAAACCTTAACAACACTAATTCTGTAATACTTCTTAAAATGAAAACATTCCTTCAATCACATGAGAGGCATTTGTACCCTTACCTGAGATCTGACAGGTTTGATGAGACATGCACTTACTGGAATATTGTACAATGCAAGAGTTCTGTATCTCTCCCCAATGTCCAAATATCTCAGTTCCACCTCGAGGGATACACCTTTGATCACCCCAAACGTGCTAAGGATAACTCTGAGATCATCCAGGGTTTCAGGAGGTCTATTCACATTCTCTGATAATCTCTGGAAAAAGTAAAGATCATTTCCAGAATCAACACTGACAAAGCAATTGTGAGAATTATAATGAGTCAAACACAAAACACAAGCAAATAACATGCCAGATTCATTTTAAGTCTATGTGAAAAAGATAGCAAAAAACAAACTGAGGACACCTACCTGAATCTCATCTTGAAGCCTGAAGAGCTCCTCTCTTGCTAACTCATTAAGCAATTTCCCAAGTGACATCACCCAGCCTTTAGCATTCTCCTGCACTACAGAGGCTAAAGGAGCCAGCTGAAGCCTGATAAACTGTTCATCTTTAATCAAGGTCCGTTGAGTCACTTCCTGAGCTACCTTCATATAGAACTGCAAGTGTTCATCAAAGGTAACACAAGCAGGCTTTTCTGCAGCTAAACGGTCCAGGACTGCGCCTTTATCCGCTTTCCACACCGGGTCATACCTCTTCCATTGGTTCAAACATTTGTTGAGAGAAGCCAGGAGTTTATGGACATTCCCAGTGATGAGAACAGCCTGTTCAGTTATCAGAGGGCTCTGGGAGACGTCACTGTAAAAGCTGAAAGTGACAACTTCATTGGCCTTGACACGCTGAGGAGGGCATTCCATACATGTGCCGTGCATCCATCGTACGAAATGCTGGAGTTTGAAGGACAGGGTTGGAAAACAGTTACCTTGTTGAGGCATTTTAGCTAAACCATTTATAGAATCATTAAGGTTGAAAAGCCTTCTAAGATCATTGAGTCCAAGAAGTCCAGGACTGTCAAGACATCCACTAAATCATACATGTCCCCAAGGGCCACACCTGCACATCCTCCAGAAATGGTGACTCCACCACTTTCCTGAGCAGCCTGTTCCAATGCTAGATAACCATTTCAGTGAAGGAATTCACCATTATTTAGGACACAGTGTAGGAAGTGGTGTGAATAATTTCTCAAATCAATTGCTTTTCTGACAGCAAAAAAGAGATCCCACTTTCCCATCAACTTGAGAAGCGTTAATTTCATCCTAACAAAATTTTGCCATGCTTTACTCCATCTGCTTCTAAAATCTCTGCTGAGCAACAATATAGCATGACACAGAGAAAAAGGTATTGGCTCAAACAGTCTGGATGTAGCAGTGGAGCAGAACAGCAAATCTGAGCACAAAAAAGCACACAAACTAAATTCATTCATTTCAGGTGACATCTGGAATCATTTGCCCATCAGCACAAGGCAGGAACATTGTCACATTATTTGGCTTCCTTTCAGGAAAGATGTTCAATGTGAAACTCTCCGGGAAAATATTGCTACATCACTGCCAGTAAGTTAGATACTTCATCTAGATATTTGCTGTCCTAGATGCCTTTCTCCAGCCTTTTCTGTACGGTATTTTCTGCTGCTTTTAAGAAGAAATGTAATGTAGAGTAGGCCACTCACTTTCCTTATTCCACCAGTTTATTTATACATCAGAAAGCAACATCTGCAGTGCAATCTGAAAAGTACTTTCTTCTGATGCATGATGATTTATAGAACCAAATCCTGTCCTTACACTGGCAAAACTACTAAAAAGTAATCAACATTTTTACCTGAGTAAAAATTGCATGTATTTTTTTTCCTGTGATCATCAGTTTGTAAAATTAGGACAGTATATAAAGTTAGAACAATGTACTGGATATTTTGATTTCAAGATAAAGCAATATAAATCTCCCCTTTGACATTTATGCTTACCCAAACGTAAAACAAGATTAGTTCATTATAATCACAAGCAAACTCTGGAAGCAAAAAGAAATCTTTATCAAAAATTACCTTAGTGACCTCAACACAGTCTTGGATAGCTTGCACAGTCATTTTTTCAATCTCACTGGCATTAGGTTGCAGGGTTACCTCAGGAACAGATACAACAGCTTCTATTTGTAACA
This sequence comes from Lanius collurio, assembly GCA_020086605.1. NCBI lineage: Eukaryota > Metazoa > Chordata > Aves > Passeriformes > Laniidae > Lanius > Lanius collurio. Next base: position 8,863,954 of record JACBWW010000031.1, on the reverse strand, counting down.
GTGGCACATTTTCAAGAACAGCTGCATTAAAAGCCTGCAAATTCCTGAGAAAGGAAAAAAATAGTGTCAAGGATAGAAATAAGCAGGTGCTGCCCCTGGGGAAATGGCCCAGAGAGGCTGCAATTCTCAGGTGTGAGCTTAGATTTGTAACCTGAGTTATCACTGATTTCAGCTGGAAACATTGATGTATCTGGGAAAAAAACTGTCCTGCTAAACTGATTTAATGCAAAAGCTTGACTTGCTAAAAGAAGCTGTTGGAAGGAACAAATGGAGATACTTTGATGCAAAAGGATCCTGAGACTATGGTCAACTCTACTGCAAGAGCCCAGACACCAAAGCACAGCAAAATCAGCTGAGCATGGATCAAATTACAAAACAGGGAGCATGGGAAGAAGAGATGGATGGGAAGCTTAGACAGATATTGCAGCAGAGCTGCAAAGCTCACTTGCAATAATACCTTGCTTGTAATAGAAGCCTTCTTAATATCTTGCTACAGGATTGACCTCAGCCAGTGCAGAACAAGTAAAACCTTTGTTCTTGGACTCGTGTCCCCTGCAGTACAGGGAGGCACCTGGCACCCCAAGTTCTCAAAATCACATTCTTTAGGAAAACAAAACCTTGATTTTAGAGATAAACCAGGGAAGTGCAACTACACACATTGCAGAAAATATGCCTTATTTTTCTCTTCTACCAACAGCATGCCAATACACATTTTCTCAGAATTTGGGTTTCCTTTGTACCTTGTTATCAGTTCTCCATTCTTCACAGGAAAAATAATCAGTAGAAATACAAATCTGCCACAAACTGGAAGTCACTGATGGGTTCCAACAGAATGTCAGTACACATACGCATCAACAGATCCAGGAGAACTTGAAGATGATTGGAAACCCATTAAAGAAAATAATTGACTTACTTCACAATTAACTGCGTCAACACCTGATAAATCCTATGTTCCCAGTATGCATAATAGGAAGCTAATTTTGGAGATTTGCCACTCTTTGTATTGGCAACTCGCCCTTCCACTTCTATTAGCAGTTGTGAAATTGCAGAATACTTTCTAACCATGTGTTCCACATCTTTTACTTGTTCACATTTAACATAGTCAAAAAATTCCTTTGCTCCTGCAACAGATACAAAAAAATAGCAGTATCAACTGCAAAAGATCTAACAGTTTTATACACTGCAATATTTACCTGGACTTTATTTGCAAACATGAAACTGATCTCATATACTGATAAAAAATATCTTCACTTATTAATGAATATTTCAGCCCTCTGAAATACAGATTTTATGTGGATTCAATTATTTAATAGCAACCTTTTTACAACTACAAATTGTTGAAAGGAATTTGATCCATCAGCCACTCAAGCGACAGAGAGATCTGGCAGACAACCAGCTCACTGCCATTTCCATCTGAGGAAACCAGTTCCATCCTCTGTTATCCCCTGAATTAATACTATAACCACTTTTGGTAACAATTAAAAGGGTTGATCTTAGTAACTAAAACAACAAAGTGGCAGATAAAGAAAAATAAAACACCATAGAGCTTGGAAATGAAAATATAAAGACTTACCAGGAAGTTTGTCCCCTTTTTTTGAACGTGGAAACTTAAAGAGATTTGTTGATTGTATGGACTGAAGTTTGCTGCTTATGTCTTTAGAAATGTTATGAATCTGAAGGACGAGTAACTCAAACTTCCCAATGGTTTGTGTACACTGGACAATAAATTCACCAATACCTTGAAATAAATCACAATCATTTGGGTCTTTTCTCTTTGATGTATTTCACCAATGCATCAAAATTGCCACAACCAGACATGTTTTATCTCTAAGAATGAACCACGGCTCTGCAGAATCACAGATGAGATGTTTTCTCAGCTAATCCTTCATCTCAATCCCTTACAGCTCTTAGCTAAAGGTTTCTAACCATCTCCAGTGTTTTAAATATAATAAAAAAACACAAGAAATACCCTCCTGGGTCAGAGTTTGTCTAACCTGCCACTCTGCCCCTGTGGCAAGAGGATGTATCATATGTTCTGCAATCATAAAAGTAGATTGCAGAACTGAGAAGATTTTTTTTCACAAAAATAAATGTCTACGGCCATTTTAAAACACTATCTCCATTACCTACTGACTTCCATGTGAGTCTTTTGTGTCCTGTTTTCAGTATTTTCCAGAGTTCTTGGATATAGTCATCAAGAAGTTTGGTTTCTGCTTCATTCATCATATCCATTAATTTGTGATAGCGATCCAGCATGACTTTCAATTTACTTGTGTACCTAAAGAATGTAAGAAACACAAAAATTACAATTTTCTTTAAAAATAGCCCTGAACTCCACCCAAGAGCAGAGAACTCACATCATTCTATTCAGACTTCCATATAAAGCAAAATTTGCAGAACTAACCAGTGAATATGTATTGATTAAAATTCATTTCCTGCTGAAATGAGAAGAAAAGTTTCATATGGTTCCAGCAGTAGTTGGACAAACCTCTCCTGTCCCAGCTCAGAAAGTTATGGAGACAGCCCCAGGTTGAAGCACATAAGTGAACTGAACAGGTGAACTTTAAAATCCAGTTAGGGACTTACTGGCACATCTGTGTGCCACATGTCTGTGAAAATTTGGACACAACTGACTTATTCAAGGCTGTACAGGAAGAAAGCAATTGTGAGTTTAAATGAACTGAAATCTAAATAGCAGTAACAATTCACTACAAATTATTTTCCTTGTTTTCTCTCAGATTTGGATGAGTTGTTAATTTGTATAACAGTCCTACAGCACAAAGGATGAAAAGAGTGCCAGAGAAAAGCTTATCAGTGCAACATGACCATTAGTAATTCTATCCTTTAAAAAAAAAGTCACTAAGGACTCTCACATTTCCAAAATTTGATGACTAAGGCCCCTTTTGAGTTTGGAGTGAAATCACTTGAAATGCTGCCATAAGCCTATATGTGAGCAGATATTCTGTTTCAGCCTTACCTAAGGTATTTGTCTTCCTGTAATGCCACATATCTTGCCATTTCTGGGACTGGAAGCCCAAGCTGTTCCATGTACTTTGTTTCAATGATAATCTCTTGGATTTCAGGAGAAAAATTCAGAGTGAAGCAGATGCTCTTCTTGGTGGTGACAGGCTCCTCTGTCAGAGAGCTCTACAACACAAGAAAGAGCAGCAGAAAGGAGAGGAGCACCAAACTGTTACACCACAAGGTAAAGGTGAGCTTTGGGAGACATTTGATACGACAGCAGGTAAAAATCAGAACGACTGACATTCAGAACTTTAAAATTTGACAGCAGCATCAGCATTCCAGGATCAGAAATTACACAGAACTCCCTTTGCAGTTGTTGATTACAAGAAACAAACCAAATCATCTCAGTTTACACACTGCTGCAACCAGTTACAACAGAAACCCCAGAGGAAATTCAGAGTCAGACTAAAGTTTAGTAGGAACAGGATCCTGTAAGATCTCTGCTGGAAATCTGCCTTTATCTAACTTCAGTCCCATGTATTATAGCAATGTCCCAAAAATGTTGTACCAAAATCTAAAAATTAAAAAGAACTACAGCACAGAACAACACACATAGAAACAACATTCAAGGATTTGCCAGGTGATTCAGGAACTGTTTTATAAAGAACCACAAACAATTCTGAGCTCAGATCTTTTTCTAAATCTGTGTTTAAAATATTACTCTCAGAAATGCTTGCTGACCATCATATCAGTTTCAGTTCTTCCCCTCAGAGAAGCCTGGTACACCATCTTCTCACCTGCTCAGAAGTCTCTGGATTAATATTTGTTGCAGCCCCATCAGTGACAACAGTCAGTAGAGTATCTTTCAGTAACAATGGGAGCATCTGTTCTGTCCTCTCTCTCCACTGATGGTATTTTTGATCTTCATACTCTTTCATTTTCTTGGCCACTTGGAGATATTTTTGTTTCACCTAGAAAGGACAACTCTGTAGAACTCATTTTAAAAAACATGAGAAATGTTCAACTAACCTGTCCTAATATGGTGGCTCAATATGGTTCCTTTTTTTATTAGATAAGAGAACAAGTAATGAATGCCTTGTAATTCATGCAGGCACTGGGGAGTTTGGGCTGTTGAATTATGTAATTGATTCCATCACTGTCTCCCTGGGAAACAGTGGGAAGGTTCCAATCCAGTTTTCACATCTAACATGGCTGGCTGTGTGCAAAGGCTTGGGACCTCCCCTCATTAGAAGTGTATAACAAAAGTATTTCTTCCCTCATCAAGTCCCAAAAGAGCCAACATACTTCCTTTCCATGTTCAGAAGCAAGCAACCCCTCCACTTCTTGGAATCGAATAATGGTGTGTTGGATCCCATGGAGAAGGAATCGGGACCAGGCTATTGCCCCAGCCACTGGAGGATGGTTCTTGTACAGAGGTGGATCCTTGAGGTTCTGAACAAAGATTTGCTTAACATTGTCAACCTAGAAGAGAATAAAATATTGCAAAGAATCATTTTCCCACTGCTTGTCCATGATCACTGTCTGAGACACAGCACAAGCTCTGAAGCTAATTCCAGCAGCAGGATAAAAATAATTCTTTTGTCTACTTTTCTCTATCTAGCAGAGTTGTCATTATGGCAGCATTTTCTGTAAGATTACAATTTATTGTTAAGTTCAACGTTCTTTGAAATATCAAGGAAAAAGCTGACATGAAAAGCTTTCTGACATACAGGCTTCTTCTATGTGTCAGGTTATTTCTGCCTTCCAAGGTTGATCTCTGACACCTTTTGGTCATACTGTGAACTTGCCCATGACAAGAAAGCTGCAGGGTATAAAAGACCCATTTTCTCAGGAAGGTCTCCTGTTGAGCTGCTGGTTACAAGGTGCAGGAATAGCCACAAGCCTTGTTGCATTCAGAGCACCTTCCACTTCCCACACAGTGTATCACATATACAGATGTGCACAAAGTACAGACAGTACTTTGTTCCTAAAAACCTTTTTGCCTTTGCCTGTGACTACTTATAAGTAAATTTAAAAAATGTAAATTTAAAAATATTTCAGCAAATTAACCAGACTATTTCTCCAATTGGTTCCAAAAAGAAGAGAGCAATTATCATGTTTGTTTATAAAAGTTTTCAGTCTTTTAGATAGTAAATGACACTACACAGGTATTTAGACATACACAGATTTATGATTTTCATCAGGTAAAGAACTTCATGTACTAGATAAAAAATCCCTAAACTGAATACCTCTTTACAGTATTTTTCCAAAACATCACTGAACTTCTTCATGAGCTGCTTATGAATAGTTTCAGGAATCTGGATTTGTTTGTACTTTAACAGCATGTCAAAAGCAGTTTCTGCTGATCGAAGGGTCTTAAAAGATTCATCAATAAATCTTTTCATCTTTTCTTCAATATCCTAAACAAAGGAAGAAAGCAAAGAAACTCTGTCACTTGGAAATTCATCCTGTAACACCAAGAAAGGGTGGCAAAATGAAAATATTTTTTAATAATAATAGTCAAGCTTATTTTTACTATTTTTTGGGAATCACAGTATGTGGTACTTACTGTAACATCTTCTCTAAATTCTTCTATAACTAATGCCCAGTCATGTGCACTTTCCATGCTAAAAGGGTCAAATGTCAGGTGTTCCATAAGACTAGTTATTATATTTACTTCTCTCTGTAGTTTATTAACACCCTTTGGATTTTCTGTCACAGTTGTCAGTTCAGGAATAAACATATTGTAAAGCTCTTCAGTGACCTATTAATTCAGAAGATCATACCATAAAAAGCTTTCTTTTTTAATATATTTTCTGCCACTTAACACATTATTGTTATTTTTTTCCTTTAAAAAATAGCAACTATGCAGAGAATGATCAGTTTGTGCTGTGATTTAAATTTCAAATATTTTAATACAAGACACTGAAAAAAACACAGCAACAATCTACAGGTTCAGCACTTCAGTTGTTATTACAGATAATACTCAGTTTTTAGTCCTTTTCACACAGTTTGTACATACACAGTTTGTTGATGGACCATATTGCTAATTACCCTGCCTTAAATTAGCCTAAGCACAGCATCTCTCCATTCATAAGTTACTCTGCAATTAATATACAGATTCACAGATGGTCAGATTTTATATTTTAGTATACATAAATGGTATTTTATCTAACTCATCTCATTAAGCTGGCAACCTATGAAAATCACAAATGTGTGAAACAGTTGCTGCAAGTCTCTACTATGAACACAGGAGCACCTTTCCCAACCAGTACCTGCAGAAGAGTTATTCCCTCTCCAGCATTAAACACAGTTCTGATGGAACCAAAGGCACCACTCAAGTCTCAAGCACAAAACTAAAAGCTGTTAACAAGTCAACATCTACAACACAAAAGAGTCCTCTACAGAAGAAGACAGCAATTACACAATCTCCTTATTTATTGTCTCTATTACTACCTGAAAAACATCAAGCAGTTCTTGACATACTGAAGCCATATAATCAGTTTTTTCAAATAAACGTTTGACATCAAATTTCCAGAATCGCTCACTTCCCGATTCTTCAACTTGGATACAAGTAGTAAAATAACATTTCTTCCATTGTTCAAGAGTGGCTTTGGCTTCTGTTACTTTAATTTTTGCAGCAGTTATATCTTCTCTATTAATCAAATCAACACAATTAAGATATTATAGATAGAAATACTATAGATTAAAAAATTGTATCATTTCAACTAGAAAAAATCCTCTGGTTAAGCAGCTTCTAATTATCCAAGATTAAGCAAAAATTGGAAGTTATTTTCAATGTGATTTTGAGAGGAGATATTATTTCAGGATTGATTTTGATTATATTTATGCCACTTTTTTACCACTGTATTTCTGTTTGTTTTATTATTTTATGTCCTTTCAAGACAAGAGAACAAGCACCTATTTCTTCAGGGCTGATTTAGTAATTTATGAAAACTAAAAAATAAATTGACTTTTCATTGACCTTCTAATACAACTTCAGACAGTTGAAAAACGCTGACACTGGTGGCAGTATTATCTACTGCACTTCGTGTAAGACAAGCAAAGCTTTTAATAAATACAGCCCAGATAAACAGGAAACCAGCACTTACCTAAACAGAGTTTGCAGATCCACAAATTTGCTCACCCTTTCGGAAATCTCCCATGAAATTCCTTCCAGGAGGGACTCCATGCACTCATCCTTGTTGTAGTGCTGTGACATGACCCACACCAATCTCAGGGCATTCAGCAGGGAAGGGATGGCATTCGAGATAACATCAGCCCCAGTGCCAGTCGATAAATTCTATGAAATGCATATTGTGGATGTCATGAAAACAATACAAATTCATATTCAATAAACGAATATTTATTCTGTAGATTCCCCAGGTTAAGAAAGTTTGTGATATTATTAAATAAATAACCTGGACAAAGAGACATCCTGGTGCCTAAATAACATGTGTGGTTAAAGATGTGCAAATCTGCTCTAGGTCCTGATTTTAAATTTTGGCTCAACTCTTTGTTTGGATGATCTTTAATACAATTTAAACTTTGAAACATCAGCTGTAATTTGTGGTTGAAACTATCCAAAAAAATGAGTAGAGAAATATTCGTTTTCCCCAGTTCAGCTATGCCATCAAATTCTCCCCAGGTTGGACTACAAAGCAAGGGCTCACAGCTCTGGGCTTTCAAACATTAGAACCACTGTAGTCAAACAAAATAAGCATCTCTTCTTTAAATATCATTTGTTAATCTAGAGTATATCTTTATTGCTGACAAAAAGTGAAAAAATAAATAAGAGCTGATTACATCAACAGAAACCAAACTTGGGTAACTACAGTTCAAACTTCCACAAAATTTTCTCAAGGACAGGTACCTTCAAATGGTGTTCAAGAGCTGAGAGAAACTTAACATTATCTTGAGCCTCCACATGATGTTTTTTGAGATCACTTAAGACTATCTGTAAATCTCCAGTAAACTCAGATTCAGCTTCTTGTAATATTTCCAAGGCTTTTTGCACCTCTGGAAGCTTTATCTGTTCAGTAAGGGCACTTAAAGTAGTACATTTTTCACGCCAGAGGTCAATCTTTGCAAGTGGACCGTTACCCTACGGGTAATGTGGAATCAAATAAAAAAATCTAAATTACCAGTAAGAAAGAATGAAAATTGATAGACAGGATTATATTTACTCCTTCTTTTCAATACACTTTATGCTGAGAGAAACTTGATGTGATTCAACTGTGCAAAAAGCCAGACAGAAGAAGATCCTTGAAATAGTTTTACACNAACAGATAACATTTCCAGTGCAATTTTAAATATGGCCAAAAAAGCACATTGCACTGGTGTGTATAAATTTACACTTCATAATCATCCTCAAATACATACTGAAAACAGATATTGCTTCTATTGCATTGTTAAATGGTTCCCAAAGTGCACGAGATGCAGCTGGGTTAAGAATGCGATTAGTAACGGATGTTTAATATAATGAAAAGTCTTTCAGATAACTTAAAAGTTATCATTCAAGAAAATAGAGACTCAAAAAAAAATGTCTACACGGGTTTCAGGACAAGCAGTAACAACTGTTTAAGAATAAAATTAATTTACAACATTAGTTTATCAAGAAAAATGTACATTTTATATCTATATATTTTACAAGATGCTCCAGATCTGCAATGTCTTTCTATGGGAGGTATGTTTTACAGAATTATTTGGCTGCATTATAAGGCAATCAGTGAAAACCACTTTGTTCCACAAGAAACCATTCATAGGCAATCCAGTCACGTGGTTATTTGCAGACAATTCCAAACATTTCTGCTGACAGCAGCCAAACTATAACGCACCATCTTTATTAAAATGTAAAGAAATGTGCTTAAAAGAGAAAGGTGTAAACTTGTATCCTCCACCGGAGTAAAATTTGTTCTGAAATTCCACCCTGAAACGAGACAAAAAACCAGAATTGGTACATGAATCCACAATTTTTCAAGGAACACAACTATGCAACACAAGAGGCTGAACAAAACCAACTCCAATCCTCTCACTTGTTTTCTGTGCAGCTATTTAACCTTCCCACCATTGTCCCAGGCTAACTTCATGTTACTCAGGAGACCCACAGGCACTAAACTGGGCTGGAATGGCTCATTTCTTACTTCTGGATTACTAATTTGTTTCTGAGTGAGTTGTAGTTAATTGTTTTGCAAACATGCAATATCACGAGGACCATCTGTCATGCACGTAGCTCTGCCTCCTGTCTTTGAACACCATAGGCCTTTGTTTAAACTGTAAATTTCATCAGGTTTCAAACTAAACATGCTCTGAATCCACTCCAAAAACCAGAGCTTGTGATATTAAGACTAAGAAAGGATTAAAAAACTTAAGGGTTAGCAGCCCCACTAATATAAATGTTCCATTGAACCAAATAAATGAATTGACTGAAACCATAGAGTGAGATAACCACACTGAAATTAAAAATGCTTATCCATGATGAAGAGCTGCAATACTACAAATCAAATGTACTTATATTTTGTGAATGTGGTTGAAGTTAAAATGCATCATAAGCCAATATAACATTTGAATTTACTGAAAATATTCCAGAGGAACAATCAAATCCAACTAACAAGCCATTTATTTAATATAATTAAATAAATGTATTGCAGTAGCAATGAGGCAGTTGAATTTTACACTTTCCCTTTTTAATAAAACACCTAAAATTTTGCCATAAAAATTCCTCTTAAACAAGCCAGTATATGCTAAGATGGTTTACAGAAAAAGAATGAACGTACCAGTGAAGTCGTATAGCATGGAGAAAAGCAGAAAGCCCCTCCATGACCAGCAGAATAAAAACTGTCAGCACAGCAAAGAATGCCAGAACAGGGATTAGCAGCAAGACACCGTATTTTGTATCCACACGGAGACCCACTCTCATCACCATCTGCCACAGAACTTCTGATAGCTCTAATAAAAACACAAAAGTTGTCATAATTAATATTGACTCTGAGTATATTCACACACTGAGCCACTCCAACCAGTTCATTTAAACAATGTAAGAGCACCTGCTGAACATGGGAACTGTAAGCAATGCACCTCCCCAGAGAGCTGCCTCCACCCCCTCAATATTTGAAGACACATCTCAGTGTCAAAATCAGAGAGCAATATTTTACATGAAGTCCCAGTTTTAGTTTGGAGGCTTCCATAGATCATGATTAGTTTAAATAGGGATTTGTTTTTAATTAAGAAAAAGTGTATTTCATAGCAGTATCACTTGAACAGGCCAGCCTCCCTCTAACAGCATTAAAAATCCAGTGTAGGAAAAACACCCCAAAATATCAAAACCCCCACCCCCACTTACGTGCATGGGCAAGACTTAATGCCCAGAGTCTCAGGTATGAGGCTGTGTTAGAGATGCATCCCAGACAGAATTCAATGGTATGAATTGCTTGATTCATAAAAACATCTGCAAAGTTCAGCTAAAAGATTAAAAAAAGAGATAAAACTGCATTTGGGCATCACTGTCTTTGCAAAGGCTCAGCTGATTTTCTTCAAAACTTCTCAGCATGCAGTGTACAGGTTATCTATTGATTGCCCACTTCTAATTTGTTTTTAAGAACACAGAAACTAGAGATTAAGTAAAAACATTACCTCCTCTGCATCCCCCTCTCTGTGCCCACTGTCTGTATGATTGCTGCCTTCTTCGACATCATGACATGACAGGAGACAAAGTTCTTCTTCACTTTCTTTTCGGATAAGCTTGTAGCCACTCTACAAAATGGGAATGTATTATCTCTTCAAGCAGGCTGCAACTGTCCTTTTTTAGATTTACTTAAAAGTAGTCGCAGGCAAAGGCAAAAAGATTTATAGGAACAGAGTACTATTATGTATTTCATCCAAAACTTTCCAAACTGAGCAGAAACTGAAGTGATAGGACAAGGAGTAATGGGTTCAAACTGAAATTTAGGTTAGATATACAGAAGAAATTCTTCCCTGTGTGGGTGGTGAGGCCCTGGCACAGGCTGCCCCAGAGAAGCTGTGGCTGCCTCAGGCCTTGGACAGTTACCCAGGAGCAAGCTGGGATAGTGGCAGGTGTCCCTGCTCGTGGCAGGGGGTGGAAGGAGATGAGCTTTTAAGTTTCCTTCCAACCCAGCTCAACCCATTCTATGACATACCCAGTAAGGACACACTCTGTGCACTACAACACCCCCTGAAGTCTCCTACACTGAGCAATGTGTGAGTGCCTTTCAGTACTTACCCTGTACATTCTTATGCCTTGGCCTCCGCTGTGCAACCAATATAAATAAAGTGGTTTGCCAAGCAGCATAACAGGAACACAAAGAAAAGCAACACTAAGTAAAAACTTCTGCAGAGGAACCTGTTTGAGGAGGGGGGAAAAATGAGATTAGATTACAAAATCCAAAGTAGGAAAAGCCATCCCTGTTTCCTTTATTATCTGCACAGGGAACACAGGATCTCCAAAAGCTTGGAAGAACATTACTCACCTGGCCATTGAAGAAACTCTTTGTTTCCCCACTAGGAAACAGGAACATGTTAATAAATTGAATCAGAATGCTGGGGGCAGATGCTGAGTCCTCTGCAGAGTATGCCAACCATTTAAAGAAGATCATAAACACCAGGTAGCCAAATATGGACAACAGGAATAAAAGTTCAGGAATAAAAACCAAATAAATATTATAGGTCTTCTTGAAATGCCTAAAAGATAAAAATGGGGGAAAAAATAAAAAATAAGTTTTATAAAGAAAGATCAACATGGCCCAAATATGATTTCAATAAAAAAAAGCACTGTTAAAGAGCAAGACTAAGACTACAATCCAAAGCTGATTTATTTTTATTCAGTGACATTTTAATCAAGTATTTCAGTGGAAATAAAGACTGTAAGAGACAGTTTTTATCTACCAACAAGTGAAATAAAGTCTTGTATTAATTTGGTTTGGGATTTTTTCAGTATAATACTGAACCATAATCTTACACATGTGAAGGAAAACCTCTCCATTATTGTCCTTTTTTTAAGAACAGTTTTCACCATTACTATTATTCTGTTTACAAAAAATAATTCCAGTTTCTCTTATGAGATTAGTTGTTATAATTCCAGACTTTACAGAAAATACAATGTTAGTATTATTTTAACTTCTTGTACTTACAAGTGGTTAAACAGCCCCAATACAACCCCAAAAGTCATGTGAGTCACTCCAAAGATCACAGACATTTTCATTTTGAATGAATTTAAAAATGTGAGTCGGTTGCTTGCCAAATTCCATATCTGAAGAAGAAAACACCAAACCAGCATTAAAAGAATATTGTAACAGAAGGAATAAACCAGTATCTTCTGCCTATTGGAGACCAGAATTCTACCTTAGATGGAGGTCACAACTGAAATTTGAGTTTTGTAAAAATAGTTCAATCTTTGACTTGTCAGAAGAAAAGGTTTTGTTGAACAGAGAACGCAAACAGAAACGTATTTTTTTTCACAGTAAGATTACCTTACTTATACACATACCAAAACCTAATGGACAAAAACTGATCATCACAACTGGATAATTAGAAAGAATAAAACTAACCGGGTCAATTCCAAAGGGATAAGCTCCATTGTATACACCAGAAATATTTGGATCCAGTGTTAAATATCGATTAGATCTCAGATCCTCAGGGCTGCAGTGAAAGCAAAACACACTCAGATTGGACACTTTAAACATAATGATAACATATACTTTATACTTTCAGTTCTGCAGGACACAGCTCCTGCTTTCCTTTACCTGACTAGCTCACCCACTGACACACTTTAGTAAAGGATTTCTAAGTGCAAAGATCCTGACTAATAAAAACAATAGCAAAAAAAATTACCTAGAACCTCACAATCTGGGCTTAATTCACACTATCTTTCAAAAGAAAGTTTATGGATTTTATTCCACATTCCCCTAGAACTGAAAGTTTCATTTTAAAAGTTCACAATTTGCTTTTGCATAAAATTCACTGTCAAACACCCAAAGAATAATTGCTACCGTTTTTCCCTCTGGCATTTGGGGAAGTTTCTACTTTATTTTCATATACTTTTTAATTATCACAGTACACACAACCCATCCACATTTTAACCAAAGTCAGTGGTCTTGACTATTTTAAGTCACATCCTGTTTTGTAAGGCACCATGAGATGCAAGCTGTGAACACTGAAATACCAAAGGGCCATGACACCTCAAATCAATGAGGTTATCCCACGCTGTGAAAAACTAGATTTGATAATTCACATAGACTCTCTTTTTCTTTTTTTACTATCAAGAAAAGCTGTGCAGAGACTAAGGATTGCCAGGTAATTAATTTACTTCATTAACAGCTAATTTCTTTTAGTAGATGCTAATGCTGCTCAGCTATTCACTCCAGAAGCATGATCTAGGATAAATTCCTCCAAAACTAGACCTGTGTTCTCTATTCCTCTGAAAATCTTTACATATACATACACACACACACACACGTTTATATTAAATGGAGACAAACTAAAACATCAGTGTAAAGACAAACTGTACCAGGATAGTTAAAACATGTGAACAAAAGGGTTAAACTGCTGCAGGAAATACATCTCTGGTTTAGTGGTACCACAAATATGCTACTCACATCCAAACCTTCTGTTCAAACATTGCTGAAACATTCCATCCAGATCCAAATATATTTATTGACTTTGAAAAACAGTCATTATAGATCAATCCAGTGTATACAGAAAACAGCCCCATTAACAATATCACATATCGGCCTTCAAATAACATTTTCATTATCTGTCAGTATTGGAAAAAAAGAAAAAATAGAGACTATCACCTGTTATGTGAGCAACAGTTAGCTACACATTTCTAAGAGAAACACATTTTTGGACACACAGAGACTTCTAAAATCCAGTATTTTTTTAGTGAACAGTCATTAAGGAATATGAGCTCCCATGACACACACTGAGACTTTTCTCACTGGCGTCCTTACAGTAAGGAAGTGTCTTTCTAAGCCATTTCCTTCCTTGGACTACTTTACAAGAAATTACACCTTTGCAGCCACTCTTAATTAAATATAATTCTAATGAGAGACACAGGTGTTCCTGCTTTCCAACCCATATGATTGAAAATTAGTTAAAGTGAAGTTTAATAAATTTCAAACTGCAACTCTTTCTAGAAACAATAAAAGGTGACATTTGAAAAATTATTTTTCTCCTCACATTGTCACTGTAATGACATTCTGTAAAACACATCACTGAGTAGCCCTGGCAGAAAGAAAGACAAGCTTAAAAGTAGAAATTAATTTTTTTCTAAGTCTTTCATTGCAACTTAATTATTTCTGCTCTTTCAAGGAAACTGAATAGTTCAAGGTATTATATTAACCTCAAGGGGGGCTTTAAATACAGAAAGCTCTAAAAGGATGGAAAAAACTCTAATTAAATGCACATGCACAAAACAGTACTTTTAGAAACACAGTGGCTATTCAAGTGATCTGGCTGGATGGGAAATAAATAATTTGTAATTCCTTTTACCTCATCTTGTGATCTTTTTAACCTAGGGTGGTTTTCATACATTATTGTCAGAAGTGCAAATATGGACATGAGTAGCCCATGCCCGAAGTCTCCAAACATAACCGCAAACAAGAAGGGGAAAGTGATGATGGTATAGAGAGCTGCAAGGGCAACACAACAGATTTCAGGCACAGCACAACAGATGATGTTCTGTCTGCATTATCTCCAAGCAATTCCATACTTAAATCTCTCACAGTTTTTAAGTTTGAAAGACATTTCATCCCCTATTCATAGACCTTTTGCCCCACACCGTAAATTTAACTCAGTTTAAGGTTTATTGTGTATCCGTTAGCAATGACAACTTCACAGCTGAGCAGTAGCTGACAATTCTGAGGGTAACAATGTGAGCCCAGGAAATAAAACCCAACCAGACAGTTCTTCCTCTGTGGGTATTTCAGGTCTGTATCATAAGGAACATTCTGCTGTGCAGAATGGCACAGTCAACATAGCTACAAGTATATATTAAGTGGGCTATACAACAAGCTGAATTTTTCAAGTGATAAACTCCACACTTCAGTAAAATCAATAACCATTACCAGTTTTCTTTTTTTTTCCCCTTAAATATCTTCCTTACCTAAAGTAAAACACATAAAGGAAATATTATACAGCTATTATCACTACCTCTCTAAATGCTAAAATTACTCAGCAAAACCAAATCCTATCTTGCTGCTTGGAGCACTGTTTGAGCTTTTGATGAGCTACTGAAATTTTAAGACAGCTACCAACAAGCAGTATGACTGTCACCATTTGGCCTTTGCCAGTGTCCAGTTCAGCAAGGTATTAAGGCAAGCAGCAATGACAGCACAGCTCACAGCTCAGCTTTCAGAAGGACCAACCTGGATTAACTTCCCCATAGCTTCCAACTCCATAAGCATCAACGATGTTCTGGAACCCTGAGGTGAATTTATTGGTACGTATCAGAGTCGGAGGAGGTTGTGTGGTTGGGATGGTATTCATGAATGAGGAAATTGTAGCTCCACTCTTCCTCTAATTACACACAGAAGATACATTTGTATAAGAACTCTGTTAATCTAATCAAAGTGAAAACATTTCCTCTATCAGCAATTTCACTGATCCCGAAATACCACTAAATTAAGCCCTGAGTTTAACATTTATCCCTTTGTACCCCCTCTAAAACTGGTTATGCACAGTGTTCTAATTCTTACTTCATATCAAGGATCAGATGAGACTCACCAGGCAATATTATAAAACAAAGATTTGTTATTACAAAATCTCTCTTATAAAACAAAAACCAACACAAAGGAACTGGCACCTTCTGCATGACTGCAAACAGCACTGTGGGCCCAGCTGAACTCAAGTCCAACAGCTATTCAAAGAAAAAAACCCACGACACACAACACTAAATAAAGGCTCTGCTTATAAAAAAATTACTTTATACAGAGGCCCAGATCTGCCTGTGCCTACTTTTAGTCTGTTGTTAATAATTATTTTCTTTCCTTAGCTGTACAGTTCGTTCAAGACAAAAGCTTTAACATCAGTGAGCACTCAGGTGACTTACTGAGCCTTCCTCCAATGCATGGCGCAAATTCTGGAGATCAGCCACTGGACACCAAACCTCAGCAATTAAACATTTATTTGTGACATCAAAACTGCACAGGTTGAGGACGTGGTAAATGGCTTTCATCTTCCTCACTTGGATAACCCAAGTATAGATAGATTCTGATGCTTTATACAAGACCTGGCGCAAGTATTCCTCAGTTTTATTCAGCACCTTTGTTTGAGAAAAACCAAAGATTTCACTGAGAATGTGACAGTGGTTGTGCTGACCACAGCAAGAGTACCTCGTACATGTCCAGGGCTAGGCATGATTTTAGGGGGCCAAGCAAACCTCTGCTGAAAACAGAAATCAATGCCAAATGCTGTGAGGTTTAACAGACACATGCAACACGAGACCAGGGACATGACATACTGTCACATCAGCTCCAAAGCTTTATGTATGTTAGAAATATGTATTTAACACTGTGATTCATCATGTTATTTCCAATGGTGCAGCATCTCCAGCCAAAGGAAATCTGTTCTTTACTGACCATTTCGAGATCCTGAATACGAACATTGAGCCCTTCGACCACTGCCTGGCGCTCCTCAGTGGTGTCTGGGTAGGGGTACACGTGACAGCGATAGCTGCAGGAACACAGCTCGGTGTTAAATGACCAAACTCCCCCAAAACACACCCCACAACCCCCTGCCACAGAAAATCTGCAACACACCACTCAATAATCACGGAACAGACTCAACTCAGGGGCAGTATTTCGGCTGTACTTAGTAGCAAGTGAAATGACTCACATGTTAATTTGTACACTGCATAATTACAGAGCAGGATGCAATGAGGGGAGGAAGAAATTTAACTTCAAAAACCTTGTCTGAAAATCAACACTTACAAGAAAGGGGTGCAGGGAAAAAAAACAACTAGAAAATAACCCAGGTATAAAGAAATTACATATATTAGTTTTACTTCTTACCAGTCACAAATCTTCTTAACTTTTTGGCCAATTTGTTCACCCCAATAGGACACTAAAAAAACAGCCCACTTTGCGGTTTCACCCTAAAAAAACATAAAAAGTAAAGCAAATGAAGTTTGTTTTAAGCAGCAACTCCACCATGACATAATGATAGAGCTAAATAACAAAGAATAATAAAAAGCTGATAGTAGCATTATCACTTTAGTGAAGATCAAACAATAAAATTCAACTGTGTCAATAGCTCTTTTTTTTAATGTCAGAAAAAAACAGAAAGAGTTTCCAGGGAAAATTAGAGAGTTGTTATATTTTACTAGCTCAAAATTCTTAGTAAGAAAATAGTATTTTAAAAAGGTAACAAATTAGAATCCAAGCAAAAAAAAGCAAAAGTGACAGATTAGGCTGCCATAATTGCTGGTTTATAAAAAATGAATTTTATAAGTTCACAAGAAAAGCTTCACAGAGAACTTGTTGTACTTGATTCTGTCTTAACTACTGAATGAACAAGTGAAATGGCCATTAAAAGGCAATGCACTGTACAGACCTAGTTAATAAATATCCAAACAGCCATTTATGCCACGTAGCCAATCATAAATTCACCACTATTCCACAATAAAGTTCTGCACTCCTCAACCTGAACCACAACACATTAATTGCCACTTCTACAACCTCAAATTTTAAAATCTTACAAATTCTAATACTTCAGAATAGTTTTTCCTCCAAGAGCACTGGGAAATCATTTCCATTCACTGCAGACAGATCTGAGCAGCAATTCTTCCAAATCATATGAAAAGTACAAACAAAATAAACATCTACTCACTGTATCTGGATCTTCCAGAGCCTCATCCAACTCTGCATAGGTAAGAAAGGGATAGCCTTTACAGACTCTCCACAGCATTTTTTCAAATGCTCCAATCTTTGCTATGTGAACTAACCCAGATATGAATCTATGGAAAAGGAAAAATTTGAAATATAAGGTAAAATTTACAAGGAAAAAAAGTTTTTAATTCAGAGTACATCACCCCAATAATTTAATATCTGCCATGGCTAGGGAAAGAAGCCTCACCCTGAACAGGAAGTAACTGGTACAGAAAATACCAGCTGGTGTATAAAATTTTTATTTGCAAAATGAACAGGCTACATACGTGAGCACACAACTAGAATTACATCTAACTGGTTATTTATGTGATAGTGAGGTTCTTTATTTTTTCTTGGCACGATACCCTCCCATAACAATGCCACAGACAGCAGCATCCATTCAACATTTCAAAGGCAACACAATTAATGTTACATTTACAACTGACACTGTCAGGTGATTAAAACACTGTGTGTTTATCATAGAAAAACAGTTTAAACAGCAGAAGGAAGTATCAATTTAGAGATTTTCCTCTACACACGTCATTGCTTTGATGGAAGCTTTGTGGCAGCTTTTTTGGGCTCTGTCCTATCTATCTCTTCAAATAATCCGGGTTTGTTACAAAGGTACATTGGGGACTCCTGTTGTGTCTAAAACTGGAACTACTGAAATCACTACAGGGCATCTTTTAAGAGAACAACCCATTCTTCACATCCCCCATCAAGCACTTCTGAAACAGCACATGCCATACCCACCCCAGAGAGGCACTCAGTCTGTGCGTGTGGTTGTAATCCACCAATGGCTCGTTTTCCACAGACTGAAATTCTTCAAAATTGCCATGTAAATGAGATTCATACTTGCAAATAAAAAGAAAGAACATGCATAGCTTTCAGGGAAAAAAAAACTCATTCCATCATTATTCTAAGGAATAAGAGGTGATTAAGTAAATTGTTTCATTAAAAATATAAAAACTCATTGTCAAGTTCAATTCAGGCAACAGAGAGATTCTGGGATCTCAAGTGCACTGCTCTTAGCAATTATAGTCAGTGCTTCCAAATTACATTTACAAATTTCTTAGCATGACTTAAGGCACCAAAATAATACAACTACACCTTCATTTGCAAACTATTCAACAGGGAAAATCACAAAAATGACACACAACAACAATCCCTGTCAAACACCCCAAGCAGTACCTCAGGTGTTCTCCTGACAAAATTCTGTGTGATCTGTAACATGTACTTGTATTCTGTCAGTTCGAGCAGGTTTTTCTTCAATTTTTCTTTGTTTTTAGTTACTTCCCTCAATTCTGTTTCCAGCTTCTGCAGCTGTTCCTAAGACACAGAGTAAAGAAAAGACACAGAATCAGTTACAGGATTTTGGAAAACAGAGTAGGATTCATTTTCAGCACATATTAATTTGACACAATGACAGGAGTTTCCCATTTCTTAATTAACTAAAGCTCCATAGGTTTTATCCCTCAGTCTGCCTAAGATTGCTTTGTATTGAGTACACTTGATCCTCCACTGGCATCTGTTCAGTCTGCTGTTCTGCTCCTAATTTGAGTCAAAATAATGCAGACCTGGAATTAGAATTGCAGATAGCACAGGGTGGAAGATACTCATTTATTCTTTTAAAAGAATTACAAGACAACAGAATGTTATTCAAAATTACATCTTTGCTTCACAAGCTTCTACATCAAATGCAACACCAGAAAAAGCATTCAGAGAATACAGCACCACGTTTTGCTGTGTGACCAGCACCTGCAGAGCCTTGGGCAAGTAAAAAATCCTACACATCTGGAAATTTTGGATGCACAAAAGAGCCTTAGGTAAGTGCCAAAGCAATAAATGAGGTTGAGGGACTACATCTAAAGATAATTTGCCTGGAACAGTGTAATGTGCTAATCCATCAAAATACAACGGATGACTGCACACCCCCTGAGTTTCCTTTGATCCTTTCACAGGAATTTTGTGTTAATACCAAAACCTCACTGGCTTTGAAGTAACAGTGGCAGCAAGGAATCAAAAAAGGAAAACAAATGCTTCTGCCCCCCCTGCCACGCCCCAATCATTTAAGTCATAAGTTATAAGATAGTAAGTCATTAAGCTTGAAATTAAGATGCAAGACTTTGGCATCTGTTTAGTGGAAGTTACCTTGATTTCTAAAATGTGTTTCAGCAAGGGGGCAGGAGGAGCAACATCTGCTTCAGGAAGTGGAATGTCTGCTTTTTTAATTTCTTGTACTAAATACCCTGGAGTGAGAAGAAAAACAGTATCAGAAAGGAAACTGCATTGCCTACACTTCCTAGAGTGCTGCATAGTTGACCTTCAGCTGTTCTTGATGGTGCTGATCACACTGCAGCATCAGGCCCTGGCTATTTTATTCATTCATTTTAGCAACAATGCACACACAGAAGTCTTCAAAAACAAAGATCTTAAAGAGTGGTGGGTTTAAAACACACAAACTATTCCTGTCTTGGAAGTCTGCAGAAGCAAGTAAACTTCAGTTTTCTCTTCCCCAACAAGTATTTTCTAAGAAGCTTCCACCATTTCACAGAACCTCTTTGTTGCTGCACGGTATCACTTTCTGCTAATCGTGCAATTCTGTCACTTTCTGCCAGAACCAAAGTGCTGCTCACTGACCCATGTTTGGAGTAAAAAGTGTTCAAACAAAGTGGCTTAAGTAACCTTGACAACAAATGCAACTCACACTGGGCAGGGAGATTGCCAAAATAGCTGCTGGGATGGTGTGGCATGACCAGCACATGCCCCTGATGGGAGATTCCAATAAAAGGAATCCTTCAATTATAACTTTTCCTGAAGACATCTGCATCTTGGCTGTAATGCTCTGCATACCCTCCTCTATTCATTAATTACCATGAGAACACAATTAATAACTTTGAGCTATTTTTGAGGGTGCTTGAAAAATCAACAGTATTGAGTTACACAATATGAAAAAACAGGGAATATCTTACAGCAGTCAGTACTGAAATGGCCTCAACTATTTATCAGCAACACATTAGCAACTGTTCTTCACTTCTGAGCTTAAAAAAAAACCACCAAATCTATATTGAGTGTAAGCAAACTTCACAGCTTACAAAACCTGGGAAGGTTAAAAAAACCTGTAGCTGACAGTGGTGTCACTCTAGTAATACCACAGGAGAGAAAGAGCAGACTTGAAAATAAAGCTCACCAAGAATTCTTTCCATTTCTTCACATTTCTTCACTTCATTCACATATTTTCTCTGAAATACACTTACATTTGGGTTAAGCTGAAGGAGAAGGACAAAATGCTTATTAGGGGTTTGAAATAGTAACCACCTCTAAAAAACCACAGCTGTTCCTGCAACTTCCTGGAGACAATTTGCATGAGCTCTGTGCTCTAAGTGCTTTCCAGCTGAGAAGGCACAAAAACCTAAAAAGATTACAAAGTCTTCAAATAGTAGAGTTGGTTTTATTAAAGCAGAATTATCCATGCCATTGTGTAGTTTTAATCAAACAAAAAAAATAACCGGATCTACTGGAAACACCATTCCTAATCTTATTTCTACAGTTTTAAAATATTGCTTAACAACTTCATTAACAAACCTTTCTACAAATTTGTTCCAATGCCTTTCCACAGTCTGTTTGAAACATTAAATTTTACATACATCCCCATAATATGAATGTGCAATATCTCTGACTACTTATCCAGCTATTAAATCAGAACCACCAATGCATTACTTCTACAATAAATGGTGTATCAGGTAACTAAAATGACGTCAAAATGTTAAACATACACTCATGTAATAATTCTTACAGATCTGCCTCCTCCTCCCTGCCGTATTTACTAACCAGCTGTTAATTTAAGTCTCCCCCGCAAAGATCTTGGAAGCTACATTTCTAATGTATATTTGGAAGAAATTCCAAAGTCTCAGTCAGCAAGCAAAGATCATATAATTATGATGAGACAACACAGAGACAAGGCTAATTATTGCCCAACCCAACCTTATGTCAGGCAGGCAGGCAGTTTCCTCCAAGATGAACTGCCCCTCCAGGAACAGGAACCTGCGATCAATGAACCCACAGAGCAGGTGTCTCTGTCAGTGGGGTGGATGTATCATTAGCTGGGCACACACACTCAGCCTGAAGGCGGGTCAGGGGCTCTCCCTGCTGCAAATAACCCCAAGTTTAAGCTACTTCTATGAGAAAGATGGGACACAGCCATCCCACAGCATTCCTCCCGAGGGAGGCCGGGGCTCCACACTGACTTCCCATCACTCATCCCACCCACCCGGCCGGCATCCTGAGTCACCTGCGCTGGGTGACCCTGCCCTGGCATGGCTTGGACTGGGATCTCCAGAGATCCCTTCCAGCCCTACCAATTCTGTGATCCTGCTTCCAGGCGAATGCCACACAGGACGGGCCATACACCTGCCTGTCGGCGTCGGGGAAAGACAGGAATTGAAGCAGTTTCCATCGGGCCAAACCCACACCGTCCCGACGGCGGCCCCGGGCCCGGCTCGGCCCTCACGCCGGGCCCCCTCAGGGTCCCCGTGCCCCCCGCGCTGCCCCAAGAGCCCCGCCGGTACTCACGTCTCGGAACTCGGCCAGGCCGCGCTCGCCCAGCTCGCTGAGGCACTCGTAGGCCGAGCCGCTCTGCAGGAAGAGCTGTGCCAGGCACATGGGCTCGCCGCGGAACAGCGCGCCCATGGCGGCGCCACGGCCCGCGGCTCCCGCTGCGGAGGGCTCAGCGCGGCGGGCGGGCGGAGCGCGGCCGGGGGGCGGCCATGGCGGGGCGGGGCGGGCCCGGCTGCCGCTTCCGGGGC
>JACBWW010000031.1:8807239-8841261 GCA_020086605.1 Lanius collurio | reverse complement strand
CATGCAGGACTGAAAGAACATCACAGAATCACAGGAAGGGGCGGAAAGGATCATCGAGCCCAACTCCTGAGCCTGCACAGCACCATCCCCCAGAGCCACGCCGTGTGGGCTTGGAATGGACATTAATATCACCCAGTGCCAACCCCCCGTGGGCAGGGGCACCTCCCACCAGACCAGGCTGCTCCACTTTGAACACTGCCAGGCTTGGGGCATCCACAACATCACTGGGCAACTTGTTGTTCCAGTGTCTCACCAGCCCCAAAGTAAAAAATACCTTCCTAATATCTAACCTCAATTTCCCTTCTTTCAATTCGGACCCATTCCTCCTTGTCCTGTTCTACAGTTCTTGATGAAGAGTCTCTTTCCGCAGCTCTGCAGGCCCCTTCAGATATTGGAAGGTTGCTATGAGGTCTCCACACGACCTTTTCTCCAGGCTGAACATCCCCAGCTGGAGTCTGTCTTCATAGGGGAACTGCTCCAGTCATCAACTTTGTGGCCCATCCAAACCACAAGAAAATCCCAAAATGTTGTGTTTCATCAACCAAGGACAATGAGTAGATGTTTTCTACACCCTGTGGAGCCCAGGTCAGGCACAGCAGGTTCTCAACGCAAAGCATTTGCTGGAAAAGAGAATTTCAGGTCAACACATGAAAACAGCTGAAGTGTTATGACTTATCTGAAGTGTGAGAAGCCTGCCCACTGCCCCAAAAATAGGTGGGCATGAGGGGTTTACTGTCAAGAGGAGCTTCTACTCGAGGAGAAGAGAACCAGCCTGAGAGATCAATGGTCCATCCATGAGGACAATCCCAACCCTGCTGTAGCCTCCGGGCTGGACTCGCTACCCTCTTGAAGTCAACTCTGCACTTTGCTACTCCAAACACAGAGTCTAGAGCTTGAAAATAATTTATTACTTTTTGTTTTAAATAACAGCCAT
Organism: Lanius collurio; assembly: GCA_020086605.1. NCBI lineage: Eukaryota > Metazoa > Chordata > Aves > Passeriformes > Laniidae > Lanius > Lanius collurio. The sequence goes on along the minus strand of JACBWW010000031.1, from coordinate 8,840,327 downwards.
TTTCTGTATGCTGTAAAAGTACTGATTTTATGTATCTTTAAATGTTTATATAAATTGTCTACAAAATCCAAGAATATTTCTCCATAATTTTTACCTATCTGTTCCATAATTTAGGAAACCAAGGATTGCTCAGAATTGCTGCAAGTAAAACAAGAAATGCCAATAACAGGCCCTTAGCAAGACACTGGGAATATGGTTCTCCTGGGAAAAAAAAAAAAAAAAAAGAAAGACGTGTAAGCATATGAGAGCTACATTTTAGTTTATACAACAACCCAAAGATAAAAAGTCAGATGCTTCATACTTATAAAAATTCATACTTTGTATAACTTTAGTCCCTGAAGTTGTGCAGATAATAAACACAGACAGTTCCTCTGTCCACGCAACTCCCAGAAGAGAGTCCAAGTGCCTTGATGCCCTTTGAAATGCCAGTCATTTAATCTACAGAGTCTCCCACAAAACATAATCCACCACTGTTTTACAAAGAGGAAAATGAAAAATTAACTGTATTAACAATATGGCAAATTTTCACTGGCAGAGTGAAAAACAAAGTCTTCCTCCAACCTTCAAGGGCAATGAAACACATTGACAATGTTACAATCACAGAAACAATACCATAAAGCTACATATTCTCCTTTGCCTCAGCTAGCACACCTCCCTCCAAACTCCACAGGGGAGTGAAAAAGAACTTCTGTCTGCTAAAGTGATGTCCATAAAATTTCAAGCTTATGCAGAAAGTACTCATAGTAATTATTTTTTTCCACTAGTCTAAGTAAGAAATTAATGCATTATCAAGGAAACAATTAAACAGACTTTTTGGACCATGCTTTCTGAAAAAGAAAATTTAACTCCCCACCACAAAGTACTTTCAGACTGAACTCCACACATCTAATTATGTTTCAAAGAAATATGGCCTATTATGTTTTGTGGCATCCCACATTGTTTATGATTTTACCTGTGTAAAAGCGTGTCAACGGATAAAGGAGCTGTGGCCAGCACACATCATTTTGATTGCAGTCAAACTCTGCATAAATCTTACGGTATCTGGAAAAAAGTAACCTTTTGGTCCAGGCTATTCATGTTACATCAGCTGAACATAATGGGAGGTCATCAATGCTTTTACCAAAATTACCTTGTCACTGGAATGGGTGGCTGAGCTGGGACTTCAATGAACTGAACAGAAGCTGTGATGGGAAGAAAGCTGAGGGTGTTTTTGCAGCCAAGCCCACACTGGAACTGCCATAAGACTGTTGAGTAACTGTAACAAAAAGCATAACTATTGCTTGAGGGCTGTAAATGGAAGTTTAGAGCCTAAACACAAGCATGAAAGGACAAAACACACAGTATTTGTGAGGAGGTTGATAATGCCTAGATTTTCCACATCATACAAGCGGAGAACTTGCACAATCTGGAAATAAAACGAAACAGAATCCTATTTATTTGATAGGGATTGACTTGGTGGAGGGGAGGAAGTGTTTGCAAAGTGAAAATTCCCTGTTTCAGGGAAGAATAAAGCATTTAGCACAGCTCCCAACAGCTCTGCAATGGGGTAAGCCAGAACACAGAACAATCTTGTTGCTTCCATACATCACTCCTGATGGGATGCCCTGTGTATGCCTGCTGCTGGCAGCATCATATGTTTTATTTAATGTTTCAGTGAAGTATGAAGATTATCTGCTTTTAATCATTAATTCTTTCTTTAATTTTCATTTCAGAGGGAGAAAGGCTAACCTGGTTGTGATCAAAGGAATTTGGGCTGCAAAAATATAAGGCATGTAAAACAACAGAAGCAACAAACCCCACCCTTTTTGTTTGTAAATTTAAATTGGGATATGTTAGGTAAGCAAGGGTCAAAATGAAGCATTTATTTGTCAGATAGCCAGAGACACAACTCACTTTACCTGATCTGCACAGCAAGAATCTGCTGCTGGGGAATCCCTTGCACTGCTCCCACTTTAGCAAAGATTATACGAATATTTAGGTTTGCAGGAATGTCTGGACAAAAGCCTTTTAAGCCTCCAGTGCTCACATTAGAACTAAATGGATCAAGACCTATGAAGGAGAACAGAGATATTTAAATGTAAATATTAAAATGTTACTCTCTATAAAAAACACCTAAAGGAGTAATTTATCAATGGATAAATACCAAGTCATATGTGTACAGGCTGGCAATAAAATATGCAGTATCCATACACATACTGAATTATGTGCCTGTGTGTACACATATATGGATGGATGGATGCAGACAAATATCACTCGTTTTAGGTATTTAAAATTACATTTTGGGTTTATTTTCTGATTTATTCACTGTATGAGAATATTTAGACTACAAAGAAAAACACAAGCCTCACTTACGTATAATTTCGACCCAGTCATTTAGATCACTGTAACTGGAATTGTCCCTCTTTCCGATGTGAGTAGCTTGTATTAATGCATTCAATTTCTCAGTTACATTTCCTCTGCAAATTAGAATGTAACATCACACAGAACATAAATATGTACTGTCTTGCTACTCTGGGTTGCAATATTACTGTATTAGAAGGTCAGTTTCCTCTCAAAGAGGAAAACAAACAAAAATAAACTTGAACTATTGAAGGGAAGAAATGGCAAAACATTGCACCCAACACAATCATCATTTGAGTAGACTGAAACCATTATTATGATTTCCCATTAAAAAACAGAAGTGAGACTATTAACCACAGAAAGCTAAAACACACACATGAACATTTGAAAAGAACGTGCCAGTGCTGATGGAAGGCACTTGTAGACAGTCCTGTAACAACCAACAAGATGGATGCAGCAGGGAGAAACAATTCAGTTTGTGTAGTTTACCTTAAAAGGCTGCAATCTTCATTAATATCAACTTCTAGAATGCACCCAGAGTACGAGTCTACTCCAAATAAAACTGGTCTGTAAGTTGCTGATGCACATAAACCTCTGCCAGCTGTGAAATGAAAACATTTTACTTGAGCTTTCCTGTTATCCACCTCTGGATCTCTAGCTTTCAATTTTGTGCAAAACATCAAACATTAGAATGCAAACTCAGTGTGGTATAGTTCAAAAATAGACACAAGTCCATGCAATTTTCCAAGAAAGCATTAAAGGTTTTCTTTTTCTCACTGACCTTTGAAAGTCTGGAAAAGAAAAGCAAAATTTGGCAAAGATTTTTAACTAAAATATGTTAAAAAAAAAAAAGCCAAAAACCAAACAAAGCTCCAACATTTTAGCATTAACTACAATTGAAGTTGCAACCTCACAAGCCAATACCTGGCTGCCAAATGTTTAGGCTTCCAAGAGGATCAGAAGCATTCATATTTGCAGCTCTCACTGGTTTTCCAGCTTGATATCCTAAACATAGAAGGGTAAATTATGAACGTTGTAGAAGAATCTAAAAGCATCAGCATTGTTTTAAGAGTAAATGTCATCAATATTGAAGTAAATGACATTTCCATTAACAGTGGGAATGGCCTCACTTTAAATAATCAATATCTATGCAACAACAGCCTAAGAACCAATCACTGCTATTGGCAGTGCAGTAGGGCAGGAAGGTGAAGGCTGGCAACATAAAGAAGTACAAAAGAAATATAGAATGTAATCACTGATAATAATCTGTACAGTACAAACTTTTTTACTTTTAATAGGCAAAATGAAGTATTAATACCTGGATTCTCCAACAGTTCCTCTCCATTAGTATTCATTAAACTTAGAAATTCGACAGTGAATCGCTGTGTTAGTGTTTCTGGTAAAGGAAAAAAATACAACTTTTAAACAAGTAAATTAGCAAAATGTATGTTCTGTGTAGGACACAAACTTCTGTCTTTCATTAGTGATAGAGGATTCAAATAACACAAATTAATGGAAATCAGCCCCCTACTTTTCTTTCTAGAGTCCAAGGGAAATTATTTTTAAGAAAAATTAGTAAATAGGAGATTCTATCACAGAATTTCCATGCAGAAGAGAAAGAAGTAAATCAAAAGTCATTAAAAGAAATGTCATGATACCTCCATCACATAAGCTTCCAAGGAAGACAGTGACATTTACTTGCTCAATGTTCTTGTCTTTCCAAATGAATTTATAATGTTCTGCAAAAGTTACATTTTGACACTGAACCTCAGCAGCATGAAGGTTTTCTGGCAGAAGAAAAAAAAAAAAGAAAAGGTCATAATGAAAATCATTCTAATTAGAAAGCTCTGCTACTGCAGATGAGAAAGAACACATTAAAACCTTGGCAAAGTTCTGGAAATTACAACATTCATCTTTTTCAGAATTTATTTGACTGCTTCAATGTGCAGTGGTGCAACCCCTCATGTACACAAGGCAAGGAACCTGATTTCCTGACCAGATGTAATGAACTGGAGTAAATTAAATACTTCCTGATTTGCAGGAAGTCAGTTAAGTTTTTCAGTATTAGATAACATACAAGATTCCTCCTAAGAATTGCAGCAGGTAAACATTTTAGACATCAAAATAATCTATTTCATATACAATACAGGTTAAGTAAAAAACATTAATTAAATGGAAGAGACATACCACTTTCAGTGATGAATTTGCCCCTGTCAGTGATGGTTCTATAGACAACATTTTGTTGGATGAAATCTGAGAATGAAAAACAAACAAAGATTTCTGTTTCCACATCCAAGGTGCAATCCTTCTTGTTATGAAAACTGAGTAGTGAATTATTTAGAAAAGTAATTTTGGTAAAGACACAGACTGTTTATGTATTTTGAAAGCATAGCTAATTATCTCTGGGTCTTACAGAGGTAATGTAGACTAACAAAATTAGACTATTATGGAGCATAAAATAAACTATCTTCATGTGGGTGATCACGTTATCCCAAACTCCAGAACGACTCCTCCTAAGTACATGCTTTTGTAACAGAGTAACCACTTCTCATTAGCTCTAAAATGTTGATGCTGCACCCTCCTGACAGAAAAAGGGCTCTGCAAGTCTGAAAACGGGGAGTGATGCTGTTAAGAACCATTATGAGTCACCAGGAACAGGTAAATGGCAAACAGAGGCCAATCCCATTTCTTACCTCCTAAATCTTGGGAAACAGTGGGACACTTCCTAGAAGGTCATGAGAACCAGGAACAGAACATCCCCAAGTGCTGAACTACGGCCACCAGATAACACAGATGGTACATTTAGCTGCTGTGCCAACAGCCCTTGGGTTTGTTCTGTTCCAGCAGCTCTGGGAAACATGAAACACATTCCTGCTTGGATTTCTGCAGCATACCTGCAGTGCCAGTGTTTATCCTCACGTCATGGGGCAGGCCTTCCTTGGAGGACTCCAGAGTGGTCAGGCACTTGACATCAAAGTTGTGGAGAAAGGCTACGGGAGCATTCCCAACACACTGTCCAGCCATGGATTGCTGTGGGTGGTTCACAGAAATAAGGATTTTCTATCCCCTTGCTTTTCATTTAAAGATTATTTCTTAGTGAAATGCCCCACATGTGCACTACAGCCACACATAACACTTTGACAAGAAAGTTATCTGATGTTATAAAAACATCCCAGCCTTGGGCAAAACAGAGGTTAACATCTTAAAAACACAGCTTTAAAAGTAGTTTCAATGTACACTATGACTTCATCTTCATTTGTGAAAATAATTGTAACCAACAAGTGTCTCCAAGGTACATTATCTTTTGCGGGGATGGGCAAGGGGATGAGGAAAGATAATGTTTACTTTTTATAAAGATTTTGTTGCTTTGTTTTGGGTTTTTTGGTTGGTTGGTTGATGGTTTTTTTGTGAAAAATACACACCACAGCTTTCCAACATCAAGTTGCTGAAATTGGATGCAAAGCCATAAGGACTGTGATGCAAGGAGTTCCAAACAAACTAAGAGGAATCAAAAGCTCATAAAGCACCAAGTGATTACCTGGGGAACAGTAAAATATTCATCCTCTTCTGTTATAATTGGATCTCCTTCTCTGTAACCAGTGAAAAGTTTCCCAGGAGAAGTTTGTAGAGGGATCTTGAATGAAGGAACTTTGGGTGTAGAACTGCAAACAAGTTTAAAAATTGAACAGGGCTTTACTCTTTACCTCACACAGATAATTACAGGTTCACTTTCATGTCCCCAGTTCTCATACATTCCCAATGACATTTCTCCACTTGCACTTAAGGTTCACAACCTAAAGCCCTAATTTCAAAGCAACTTTCATTATAAAGACAGGTTATGCTTTTGATTGCATAATAAGTGTGATGAGAAAACAAAGTTTACTAAGACTTACGTAGAGCCATGATAAAAATAGCCAAGAAATGGTGTGTTGTCAAGAGAAGACTGTACACAAAGGAAGGGAAACCACTCAGGGGTATATTCCATTGACTGGGAAGAGCACAGCTGATCAAAAGGTGGGTTTACATCCCCACCAAACACTCCAGTAAAACATGATCCACTGAATAACTGCTGCAAGTCTGGTGTACACTCCTGAAAGGGAAAAGAGTGGCCACTTTTTAGCAAGGTAATTGCAATACTCATGGCACTATAAGGCCAAACTTACAGGTAAATCAAACAACTTTGTAGAGAGAACATATGTACTTTTAGAAATACTGGAACATCCAAACACACCCTCTGGCCCATCTAGTCTGAAGCATTCAGGACATCTCTCTCCCCACAGACAACAGAGTCTAGAAACTTTGAACACACTTAATCAAAGTTTAACAAGAAATAAGTACCAGATCACAGCAACAACGAACATCACAAGCTCCAGCTGTTAAGTTACAAGGACAAGAGCCCAAGGGCTTAAATGCCTGGTTTGGGATGATAGTTGCATTTTCTGTAACAGAAACAGAAGAGAACACTGTTTTTATCCAAATAAAAAGACCATGCACACTGCAGTTTATTCTGTGTAGAAACCTTGTTTTAAATTTCATTTACAATTGCTCAGTATCTCTTATTGCTGCCCAAATCCCAATCTTTCCATACAGAGAGGAAAAGAACAGCCAGAATGCCATTTCTTCTTTAGCACTTACCTGACACATTTCCTGTAAAGGAAAAGTTGGCAAATATTTCAGCTTGAATCAGGAGCTGTGCCAGCATCACTGAACCACGGCAAGCTAAAACCTGGAGTGTTTCCACCAGGCACAGAGGTGAGGGGCAGCACTCGGTGGCATTGGGCAGACATAGCTCCAGAGTTCTGGTCAGGCTTACAGTCACCTTGGAAATGTTCTGGAAAAACACAAAATAAAGTCTGGCAGCTCTGATGGCTTGTATTAAATTGCTCTTGTCTATACCATTCATCAGCTTCTGAGAGAGAAGTTGGAATGAAGTGGAATAACAGAAGAATCAGTATTTTACATACCATACCAGGTGTTACAACCAAATTCCAGTCTCCAGCTCTTCTACTTCCGCTGCAATTTGAAAGTTGTAGTTTTCCTGTAACAAAATAAAAAATTTAGAGGTATTCCACTGTCACTTAGAAAAGACTGGGAAATAATAAGTACATTGAACCTCTTGTGCCTTCAGGTACACGTTCAGGCCCAGCTGACACGAAGCCAACTCAGAACTAAGAGCTCCATCACAGAAATCCTCTGGAATTCCTGTTTCAGTAACTGCTAAATTACATGCATTACCATTTCTCCCGTAATTTTAATGTCAAAAAATATTAATAATTCAAATGTATTTATTTACATGGGGGGAGGGGGTTGAAATGTTCTTACCTGTCTCTTCATCTCTAGGACTTAAAATTATAGAAAAATTAACTCCTGAAGAATTCCCAAGAAAAAATGAATTGACTCTGGGCCCTGACATATGAATAAATGAAGGCTGAAAGACTGAAAAAAAAAAAGAGAAAGAAACACATCTTAACACAAGTTTACTGAGAAAGGTAACATCTGTAAGACATATAGACCTCATGCTTGGGCTAGATTATTACACTTTTAGACTTTGAATTGTCAGAAATAAGCCAAAAATATCTTGTAATGCCTAGTACAGGGTTGTGTTTACATTCTTGCCACATGCTGGAGGAGTGTAGCTTTCTATGCCACAGGTTTATATTTGTGAAGATGCCCAGTAAACAGGCAGTAAAATAACATTACAGCACTTACAGCCCACGCAGATACTACACATCTCAGTCAACACCATATTTAGCATTTCTTGCTGACTTCAGCTTACACTTTTTAATTTTTTTGAGTCATGCATTGTCCCAGGGATGTGCCGCTACCCGCGATCCAGGAACTGCGGGCTCGTGTGGACGCAATGCCAAGGCCAGGGTTCGGAATTGGGAGTTTCACTGGATTTTTCTTTCTAGACTTTGCCAAGTTTGAAAGGTCCGACATAAACAGCTCTACCCTTTCCCTCCGAGTCCCTCTGTGCTGAGCAGCGGCAGAAATTCCAGGGCAAGCACATTCGGGTTTGGGGAGGGGCAAAGACCGTGCCTTGGGGAGCCCTCAGCGCCTGCACCGCCTCCCCTCTCGCCCGCCCGGGCAGATCCCGACCGCCATCCCCACAGCCCCGCAGGCCGCCATTCACCGCGGCCCCTCACGCCCTGACCCACCGGTGTCCCCGGCCGGCTGGCCGGCGCAGGCAGCCGCCCGCAGCAGGAGCAGCAGCAGCGCCCCGAAGGCAGCAGCCCCCATAGCGCTACGGCGGCCGCCCGGCCGCCATCTTGCAGCGGCAGCGCGGCGCCATGGCAACGCGGAGGGCGGGAAACGCCGCCATGGCGAGGCGGAGGGCGGAAGTCCCCTCACGGGAATGGCGGGAAACGCGGCGGCCTCACGGGGAAGGCGCCGGGGCAGCTCCAGACCCTGGGCCGGTTCCAAACGAACAACGCTAACTACGCTAACAAATAAGCTCTAAGTGTGTTAGGAAAAAAAATTAAAAGTTTAGGGCTCTCAGACCCGGGGGAGGAAATCAGCATGGTTTGGGAAGAGGGAGGTACTGCTGGTAATGAACACGAAAGAATGCAGAATTTATGGGGCAGCAGGACGTCTGGCTGGACTTCCAAGTTAAGGAAGAAACTAATAAAACCAACTCAGTAATTGTAAAAAAAAAAAGTAGGTAAAAGGTAAGTCTGGGAGGAAGCCAGTGACCCAAGCAGCCCCCAAACCCAAAAGGAGAGAGAAGCTGAGCTTGTGGACTAATTAGAATAAGTGAGAAAATCATTAACCAATAGGAACTCGAGTATTAATTACTAAGAAAAGTATGTAACTTGTAGCAAATAAACACTATTTCCTTTGTTTACTAGAATGTATAAAGTTAAGTTTTCATAACTGATGTACATTTTACAGAGCAGTTCCCATCTACCTCAACACTGAATAAAGTAACGTTGATTTTCTAACCTTACAAACTGGTTAGAGAGTTTTATTTCCTGGGGTTTGGTGACAATTCCGGACATGTCTGTCCCTCAGCATCTCCCCTGACTGCACTTGGACCTGTTCTTCCTCAAGCACCTCATCCATTTTCCACATCACACCATTACACTCAAACAAAACTCCAAGAATATCATGTAGCTCATCCTTAAATGTCAAAGCAATATCTGACCACATTTGAAACAGTTTTTATTACAAAAGTTTTATACAACGCAAATTATAAATACAGCCTTCACACAAAATGGCTTTTGGCAATGAAAACAAGTTTGCTTTGTCACGTTGGCAAGCTCAGAAAAAAATGGAGCTGCAGCTGTTACAGTGACAAAACCTGATGTGAATATCAAGACCTGACAAATTCCTGTATACACACTGGGAAGGAAAAAATAACTCATCTTCTATGTGGAAAAAAATTCCTCTCTATTCCTTTCAGGAGAAAGGTTAAACCAACCAAATTACTCAGTTCTCTATAGAAGGGGAGATTGTTTCTTTAAATGAAAGCCACATTCAGAAGTACACAGCAGACCTTCCTGTCCTGCCATAAAAGACATAAATCCAAAAGTCTTTGTTCTTGCCAAATGTCAGATGGAAACCCACATATTAAAAATAAGAAGTGTGCCTGTTATCATATTACAACTACATTTTTCTGTTTTCCAGTTTCAAAATAAAACCTTGAAGACTAACCAGCTAGGCTGCATTTATTGATGTTATTTTAAACAAAGGGAGGCCTTTTTATCACAAATGGATACCAAATTGAGAAAGAAACACCACAAGGACAGTACAGTCACAGGAATAGGAATACATGTGAGTGCACATGCAGGGCAATTAGCACCATTTTTTTTTCCAAGTGGCTCACAAACCATCTTGAACATGATGGCTCATATTGCTAGCAAGAAGCTGAAGTCCCTGAACAACACAGTGCTACAGTTCTGATCCTACACACCAGAAATGGTCATTCTTAAATTTACACCAACATATAGAGAGAATCGAAGCTTTCTTGACTTTGAAAATAACTCAGAAGTGTGAAACTTTGACCAGAATACCCTCAAATTCACAGGCCACGTCTCTTTACCAGGATGTAACTTCTTGTTCTTCTTATGGTTAAGAACTAGTAATTAAACCAGCCCAGATTACATGGTAATAGAGTGATTTGTTACTTACCAGGCTGCATAGAAGACACACATCTTAAATATTAATCCCCTAAGAAACAATCAATAGCACTGCATACAATTCTCTTACATATCCAATAAAAAGTGCCATCAGTTTCTCAAGTAGGTTCCATTTCATGGAATTACTGGAGGAGGTAATGATGTATTTACACAATGTTGCTATGCAGCTACCTTTAATTTCTTCTTCTTTGCTTTCATGACAGGTGGCAATGATATTTTGAAAGCAGTCCTGAAAAAAAAAAACCATGGAAAAGCAACTGTCAGATACACTGAACATATTCCCACCCCCCCCAAAATACAAATAATAAACACTCACTCGCAGGTACTGCAGATAGGACTGAAGTTGCAGAATACTGAAAAATCAAAGAATTGGCTTTCACTAAAACTGGTGATTCAAATGTAAGAAATCAGGCTGTTAAGTATTTATAAACTTACTTGACAAGCACACAGAGCACACGTAGCCAATTTCAATGAGGTTTCGATGGCAGAAGCAGGCAGCTCTGTAGTCAACATGAACAGGAGGTGGAAGGACAAGTTGTGATCTCTGCTCTTGATCAGGGAGAAAAACCCACTGCATGGACAGAGAAAAATATCTTGTGAATTATTACCTCATCAACAAAGTGAGTAATATTTCACACCTGACACAGGAAAAACACTGACACTGAAGTTTTTAAGTGACTTACCAACAAATATTGCAGAAGGGATGGCATGTGGGGCACTTTCAAATATATGCCACCTGTAATATCACAGGCCTGCAAAGCAGAGACAATGATCAGATTGTTGTTTGATGACATTAACAGAGCATTTAAAATATCCACGTACTGCACAAGGCTTGCATGTCAGAACTGTCAGATCCACTGAACGTATTTCCACACCCACTCTTGATTAAAGGAAAGAAAAGAGCTGAAGAACATGTTGAACTGTCTAATGTCAAGTATTTATGAGTTAATATAAATGGCAAATTAGAGCAGGAGCTCTGTACCTGCTGTAGAAGACCTGAATCAGAGTCCAAGACACAGGCATCAATCAAAATACTCTGCAAGAGATGAAATGCATGAAAAACAGGTTTAGCCAGGACCCACAAAGGCTTGTCAGTGTTACTGTCATGACTTGTTTCCACTATAAATGCACTATAATTTATGTAATCATAAGAGAAATTAACAATTGTGTTATCTCTGCACAGAAATAAAATATAAATGAAAAATAATGCCAGCTTCACCTGTTTCTGTGCAGCGAAGATCACATTCATGAAATTCATGTATTGCAATGCACTGTCTTCTGCAGCTTTGATGACCTAAATAAAACAACTCAAACTCGTTAGCCTACATATCACTGGATTTCAAGACTAAAAGAAAACTGTGACAGGAAAAGTTCTTACCAGAATCCTTGATTTAATTTCTTGATTGGCTAAGTATTAAAAAGAAAGAGAAATGCATCAGCACATTGTTTGTATCACTCATTTAATTCTGTAGCATCTGACACCTCAGAATATCCTGGATGTTAGAGCTGAGAGGTCAGATAAAACATGTATATGAAACTATTTCCAGTCCCAGAGAGAATTATCTATGGACTAATTCCTCTCAACCCCCTGTTACTCCAAGGAAATTCCAGTTACAGTTTTATTCACTCAAAACAGGAAATCTCCCTAAGAGCAGGTACTAATGATAAGTCCTTTAACTTGTTTAAACTGGGCAACATCAAATGATCAGAATAAACCTCTACCTATTGGTGCCAATTTTGGAAATGGGGGTGTGTCAAAACAAACATATTTGTTTGTGGGTACATGTGCATTTATAGCTGTTATTCAGATTAAAATATTTATTCAGGTATTGAAAACAGGAGAAGAGATGCTACCTTTTAGGTCTTTGCCCATCTTGTTGATATCTACATTAGATGACATTAAGGAATCTACATTCCACTCTTGCAAATAACCCCAGGATCCACACTACACATTCACCACCTTGGCCAGCACACATTTTGATAAGCACAAGCCACAGTTATCAGGCAAATGTTTCAGTTTTAAGTATAATAAAAAAACAAGAATAGTAAAAATTAGTATTTAAAGAAACACTCTTAAGAACACACAAAGGTTTTGAAGATTCTGTGATCAAAAGGATACAACAAAGGGCTTTAGCAAGTGATCCTGCTAACAGGGTTTCTGTTTGCTGGCCCTTCATGTCAGCTGCAATACAAGAAAACTTGCAAAAGTTACTTTTATATATAAAAACAGCTACTGAACCTGACAATACAAAATACTACACATTTTTATCTTTGGCAAATAATACTAATGCTGAGACCTGACGTGTCAAAAATAATAAACTCATCTACTTTAAGCAAATTTAAATACCCAGTATAAAAACACAGGACATTTCTACAACTCCTTGACAGTCCAAGTGCTTTGCAATTCTGCACATTAACCCTAGAATTTTCTTCTCCTTACTCTTTGTCATGAGGTCTTTAATCTCTTCTGCAATTGCATCATTTATTGCTGTTAATAATTCATATTTTCCATCCTTGCTGCCAGAGCAGTTAGATTCCATGGAAGGGCCTCCCTCTCCCAAGGGATCTGCAGCAGCCCAACGCTTCCCAGGGTACAGGAAACGGCTGAAACAGAGCAAAACCAAAATATTCATGTTTTGTCTTTAACCTTGTATGAAAAAATGCTATAAATGAACCAGCTGTAGATAGCAATACTATGAAGTTTAATTTAAAATCTTTTAATACTTTAGACATTAAAGAGATTATGTAAGGCAGGTGGCCTTCAACTTAATCTGGAGTAAAACTCACAATCACCTCCCTCCTATCAAGACATCTCTTAAGAGAACTGGCAGAGATACCATGGCTGCACTTGGGGGCAGATCCTGAGACTCACAAACATCTGGGCAGAAAATATTCCCTAAACAGGGAACTTCTACCACTTGGATTGTTCCACTCCACACATATTTATCATTCTCTTGCTCTCTCTTTTTATTTTAAATCTATTTAAGCCTCCCTTCTGACTTCCAAGTCTTTTTGTTGTTTTGTAAGGCATTAAGATTCTTTCGTATATGGTTTCAGCTAATTTTTTAGGACAATGTTATATTACACACTTAACTTGCACTCAGAAAAGAAAATTAGGAGACAGATACAGGAAACCAAAAACCTTTAGACTGTTCAGAAGCAGCTCTACCTTTCCTGAGTGTGACTTGCTATTACAGCGAGTTTGTTGGTGCGATTCATGAGCAGGTGAGAGTTTCCCAGCACCATCACTGCATCGATGCATTTCGATAGGGTAAACTGCTGGAAAAAAGAATAGAGCAGATGTAGCACAACAACATTTACAGAAAACCAATTCAGGAGAAATCTGTGGAATGACGGCAGTTGAAAAAACTTGAAGATGCAGAAAGAGCTTTTGCTGTTAAAAAAATACGGAATGCTGGGTAGGTATTTCAAAAGGTATTATGATATCCATTATACGTGCTTTAGCGAACAACATTAGCACAGTTCAGAAGTCAAAGAAAATGAGACAATTTCCCTCAGAAATGGCCAGCAGCAGTTCCAGCGCCCAGAGGCCGTACCTCAGCCTCTCCCAGCGCCCTCTTCCCCCACCAGATCGGATTGGTGTCGAGGATGACGACCAGCAGGCTCAGCTCATCATCTGCAAAGGGACCACACAGCAGCGTCACTCCGGGCCCCCAGAACAGCCGTAAAGCCCCGGGGCCCCGCTCACGGCTTCTGCTTCCCCACAAGGAGCCCGAGACCCGCCGCGGCACCCCCGCACCCCGCTGGGCTGCCCCAACCCCGCCGCGGCACCCAAACACCCCGCCGGGCTGCCCCAACCCCACCGGGACACCCCCACACTCCACCGGGCTGCCCCAACCCCGCCGGGCTGCTCCAACCCCACCGGGGCACCCCCACACCCCGCCGGGGCATCCCGGCCCTGCTGCCGCCGCTCACCCGCGCTCATCGCGCCGCCCGGGGAGCGGCGGCTCCGGCGCCCGCAGATGACGCCCCGGCCCGGCGCTCCTCATCCGGGCACGCCCCGGCCCGGCCCTCCCCACGCCCCGGCGCGGCGGGCGGAGCGCAGCGGCGATGAGCACGGACGGTAACGGGGGCGGCGATGGGCGCGGACGGTAACGGGGGCGCGGGGCAGCCCCGGGAGGGGCCAGGCCGGGCCTGACGCTCCCCGTTGCCTTTCAGACTTGATCGAGACGTTCAGGGCGCAGCTGAGGGACGACCCCGATGTCGCCTCGGCCGTGGCCGCCATCCGCGCTCTGCTGGGCTTCCTCAAGCAGGACCGAGGTGGGTCCGGGTCGCCCCGCAGCGCCCGGCGGGGCGGGGACCCCGCGGAGCTCCGGGTGTCCCCAGGGCGAGGCCGTGACCGCGTGTCTCTGCCCAGGGGAGACCATCCAGGGCCTGCGGAACAGCCTGCGGGACGCCATCGACACCCTGTCCCGGGTGGACTCCTCGGTGGCCGTGTCGTCCGGCGGGGAGCTCTTCCTGCGCTTCATCAGCCTCACCTCCCTGGAGTACTCGGTAAGGGCCGCCCCGCTCTGCCCCGCTGCTGCGGGAGCCGCCAGCCGCTCAGCGGGCATCCCGGTCTTTTCCAGGACTACTCCAAGTGCAAAGAAATCATGATCGAGCGTGGGGAGATCTTCCTGACGAAAGTCTCTCTCTCGAGGAATAAAATCGCCAAGCTGTGTCACCCTTTCATCAGAGATGGTGCTGTGAGTAGGCCGGGACAGGGTCACTCCTCTTCGGTTTTGCTGCTGCTTGCAGTGAGGGAGTAACAGGAGGAGAGAGGAGTCTGATGGTGGCTTCTGCACCACATTGTTCTGCACAACAAGTCGTGTCACTACTAACAAAAGTAAAGGTTTCCCAAGGCTCAGCAAAGGTAATGTGTGAATTTTTTTGTTGTTCTGGCAGCGAATACTGACACACGCCTACTCCAGGGTGGTCCTCAGGGTGTTGGAAGCAGCTGTGGAGTCCAAGAAGCGATTCAGTGTTTATGTTACTGAATCACAGCCAGATCAAGCAGGGCAAGTATTCATTAATTTGGTTTTTATCTTGGTTAACGGGGTAAGTTACAGCTACCATCCAATTTGTCCTGCCCTAAGAAAAGCTGCTTGGTTGGAGCATTTTAAATGGCAAGTGACACTAATATCACTTTATTCTGGGCAAGTGAAAAAAAAACCTAAACAGTATTGGTTATTAAATTCCCATACTAGATACTCTAATTAGTGTTATCTAGGTTTTCCTCAAAGGTTCACACACTTTCAGTCAGTGCCAGGCAACCTACTTTTCCCTTGGGAGATGGGAGACAACTGATTTATAATTGTCTCTTCAAGAAGTAGGCTAAAATAATCAGTATTATGCTAATCATAGCAAAGTAAAATATACAGCTAATAATGTAATTTGAAGATGCCAAATAATTACTTCAGAGCAGATATTGTTGCATAAGTGAAGGAGTAAACCCTGCACACTGGGTAACACACATCACTAACAACATGTAACACCACACCAACAATTCCTTGCATTTCTATACAATAACTTACTTTCTGTTCTACCAGCAGGGGTATGGGGCCAGTCACAGGTTTCAGTCTTTCAGACAGTATTTTCCTTTCATTGCCTTTAAAAAAAAAAAAAAAGATTTTTAAGGTCCAAACATTTTCTTTAATAGGCAAACAATGGCAAAAGCCCTGAGGAAGCTGAACATTCCCGTGACTGTGATTCTGGATGCTGCAGTTGGGTAAGTCTGGTCATAAATTTTAATATTTTTCATCACAATTTTGACAGTAAGACAAAATAAACTTACATGTAAGCATCTTGTTCAAACTCCAGAGGCTATTACTTGGTTTGTCATAGCCATCCAACAGGCTAAACAAGTTACACCTTTAGGTGCACACTAAGAATGTGTCAGCTACAACACAAGCATTTGATTTTGCATGTTGGAATGAAAGAACCAGACCTAAGAACTTGTACACATCTGTAAAGAAGAACTGAGGTGCTACACAGAGGCCACATTTTTCCTAATTTGCACAAGTGTTACCATTTTGTGGTTTCTTACAGTGTTTGCTAAATTATCACTTTGTACTAGTCCAAAACATGAGAAAAGAAACAACTATAGTAAATCTGAACACCAGTAAGTTCAGAATGCCCAAGACTGCCTCCAAGACACCTTGAATCTCAGGAAGCTGCTGGCTTGAGTGGGCAGGTCTTCAAGTTCTCCTTAGCACATTCAATCTATTCAAATTACTTAGCTGATGGTTTTCTTCAGATCTGGCTTTTCAGTTAACAAAACCCACTGGAGGGATGTTAGGAGAGGGAGATTGGGTGAGGAGCATCCTGTGTCTTTGGCCATGGTTATCACAGTGCACCTACACTTCACTGTGTATCAGCATCCTGTCACAGGCTTTTTTTCTGTAGCTCAGTGTCATTCCCAGTCAGGGTTCAGCTTCTTCCAGCATTTACACAGTTGCCAGGGTCAGCTGTGGCTGGGGAAGATATGGCTACTTAATATTCCTGCAGGGAGCAGATGGGATCTCACTCCAAGGATGTGTAACAGCACGTGGACTTACAAGAGGTAGATGATACTAGTGCAGAAAATTGGAAGATTGCTTGAATTACTCATTTCTGTTCTGTTCAGCAAGTCATTGGTCCTGTTTTCCAGTAAACTTTGGATTTTTTCCCCGCTTTTAACAGCTACATTATGGAGAAAGTGGACCTGGTGTTAGTGGGTGCTGAAGGTGTAGTTGAAAGTGGAGGCATTATCAACAAGGTAATTGTGAGTTTCTTACATCATTCTGTAAACTCTGGACTTTTAAAGTTTGGTTTCTTTGAAGTGTTTGAGGCTTTTGAAAAGTCTCTTCCATTTAGATGTTATTCAGTAAATGTCTGTTAGTTGCTGGAAATTGGACAATATTGTCACGCAAGCACTGAGGCTGCAATGTTGTTTTCCATCTGTCTCCACAGATTGGCACCAATCAAATTGCTGTGTGTGCCAAAGCCCAGAATAAGCCATTTTATGTGGTAGCAGAAAGCTTCAAGTTTGTAAGACTTTTCCCTCTAAATCAACAGGACGTCCCTGACAGATTTAAGGTAGGAGAAACCCAAGTTCTGTCTTACCCAGCTAAGGTGCCCACTGGTGTGTCTGTGAAAATTGTCCTCTAAGCATCTTTGTTTATCTGGATCTCTGTGCTGTGGTATATTATGGGGTTGCTCCATGGTACCAGTCATGCACCAAACAGCCATAATTTGTCTTGATACTGATACTCTGTTCCTAAAGCAGTTCCTTTAGGGCAGGAGCAGCTGAGGGTAAGAAACAGTTAAACCAATAAGCTCCAGAACGACAAATCGTACTTTTTACACAAGATAAAACAGCTGAGACCAAGTGGCACCAGTCTATGCACTTGACATCCTTCAGTTTTACCAGACACATCTGCTTGAGGCTGTAGCACTGCTCTGGCCCAAAGGAGGATTTAACTTGTGTAATAACTGATGGTCTCTGTTTCCCTCTAGTACAAAGCAGACACTCTGGAAACGGGTCAGAATCTAACAGAGGAGCACCCCTGGATTGATTACACCTCCCCATCATTGATCACATTGCTGTTTACAGACCTCGGTGTGTTGACTCCATCAGCTGTCAGTGATGAACTCATTAAACTCTACCTGTAACTCAGAGACTCCCTGCACAAGGATGTGTCATCTCCAGTGACTATCAGGGTTCTGAGAACTTGCAAAATGATATACAAATATGGCAAGAAAATGACATTATAAGGATTAACATAATTATGGACCACTACTGAAAAAATTCCAAAAGTTATTACAGCTTCTAAAGGCCACAACTAAATTATTTTCAAGAGGGGTGGAGTATTTTGATAGTGTAAAATAAAATACCTTATGGTGTATCCAGACTCATTCTGAGGCATGCTGTTACTGAGCTGTGGTATGTACTTGAAAAAACCAAAATTAAAACATGCACAAGGCTGCTGATGGAAACGTGCAGCTCCTGCCACAACAGAGTGGTGCTTTTAGCTTTGTTCTCAACAACTGCAGGCTCTGTGTCTTTATGGATGCCAGGTCTCTCTATGAAGAAATTAGATCAGTTCTGTTTTATCATTTTTAACAGAAACCCAGTTTTATTGAATAAGCAGTATTTTAATGTAAAAATGTGGTTAGAGTAATTGTCAGCCTTCAGACTCTATGTCCTCAACAGTTTCTGCTTTGAGCCTTTGGCTGCCTGTTAGTTTCTTCTCGAACTCTTCTTCACTAATTTTTCCCTTTTTTAATCTTTTCAAGAGTCTTGTGTCATTCAGCAACTCTTCCATATCCTCATCGTCAATATCAGAGCCCTGTTGGAAGTTAAAAACAACAAATTAAACACAACACCAAAAGGTTTTCACTCTGTGCAGTTCTATACAGTGGAACAAATGAGAAGATTATAACTAAAGAGTTTGCCAGGAATATCCAAGCAGGAATAATATTCAGTTCCTACCCAGGCAACTGTAACTCTCAGCTACACTTGCTGAAAATTGACAAAAGCACCCTCAGGCCACACTCCTGCACCTCTGAGAAATAAAAATACTGACCAGCATCAGTGCTGAGAAGTTGTTTTAGTGTTTGGCTTTAAAAACCTCTGTAATTTTCTTAAGCTTGGCTCTTAAAAGTCCTAAAAAGTTATTTTACAGCCATCAGTCCCACCACACTAAAATCCCAGGGCTCTCTGCAACTGGAAATACTACAGTAATCCCATGCAGTTAAGGGAATGGACACAGTTACCTCTTCATGCTTCCTTTTAGCTGTTACTTTCTTTTTCTTCTCCCTCTTGGCTTTCTGCTTTGACCACGCTTTGTTCTTTACAAATTTCTTTTTCCCTTCATTTTCCTCTCTTTCTTTTCTTTGTTCTTCTAATTTCTTTTGTCTCTGCTTTTCTCTGTTTTTATCCTTAAATGAAATGGAGTCTGTATTAACAGTGACTGGAGTAAAGTCTGGAAAACATTTTCCTCTTAGTTCAGGCATCTTTGGCATTTTTAACAATGCAAAACCTTTGGCAAGACTGGCAAAATCCAGATCTGTTGAAATAAAGATTAGAAAGTCAGCTTCCTGCTGGATAAAAAGTTAATTTAACTGAGAAAGGAAAAAAAAAAGCCAACATTGAGGTATTGTTTGCACTCTATGCCTTAATACTAGCAACAATACTAAGTCACTTATTATTTGTGCTTTTATGAGTTTGGTCAAGCTCCATAATTGAGTGTTTTCTCCTAAAACAAGCTGCTTGAAAAAAATAGGAGTTTTGTCAAAATCTGATAGTGCAGAAAGTGAATTTGACATCCAGAATCAGTAGCTGAAGCTTGTGGACAACAACACTATGCTTTTGTTATCTGAGAAAAACAGTTAAGAGGTACCAGCCCTGCTGGGAATTACCTTTTATCCGGAAGATCAGATTACATTCGTGTTTGGCATAAGCCTGGATGTAGGACACAAAGGCTTTCATCCCCTTCTCAAACACTGCCCTGTCAGCCAGGGCCATGGACTTCAGCTTGGGAAGAAGATCCAACACGTTTGTCTGCGGTTTCATTTCCTGCATGGGACACTGGGAACCAGAAAATAAACAGCAAAATGAAAGGAGAAGTTCAACCAAATGATGTGAAATGCACTGTGAAACCTCAAACACACACTTCTCACCCAGTTAATCCTCAGTCAGCCTTGAGCCCCTTTCCCTTTGGTCACTCCAACACACCAGTTGACCATCAGCCACACACAGCAGCTCCTGGCCCAGCAGAAGAGTTCTCACACTGCAGCTCCAGAGAGACAGCTTCAGCTCTTGCTTTATCAAGCTGTGGTCTCATTAGGAGGTCTCTAGACAATTCATACCATTAATCCCACAACTGCAGGAGCAGGCATGAGAAACTGTAGGAGTTTTAAGTAAAGAGCAGAGAGGCTGCAGTGTGTGAGCTGGTGGTGGCAAGGCTGGGGCAGGACCATAACTGAGTGCTGCCCTTCTGCAAATGCTCAGTTTACACCCTTAAGAACAAAAGCCTTTCCTACTCATTGTATCACATGTTCCTGCTACAAACCCAGTAGCTAACACTGGAGCAATCATGTTCCAACAGACAGCTGCATTTGGTGATTAATAAGCAGCTCTTGTCTTCTTTTAGTTCTGCACCTCTGCTAAAACATTACCCATGTGTATGACCTCAAGTTCTATAAATTCTGATTTCAAAGCTCCTATCAGTCAGTCTGTGCCCTTGCTCTTTCCTGCTTTGGGGTAGAATAAAAGCCTTCTCACTCACCTTTTGGTTGATTGAGAGAAAGTTAACGTAGGATTCTTCCATGGGAAGCAAAAACACGAGAGCACTGCCCACGTTGCCGATCCGCGCTGTGCGACCACAGCGATGCACGAAGGCACTGAAACAACCCAGCAGGAGAGCTCAGGCTGACTTGGAAGCATTAGGCAGCAAAAGGGCAAATCTTGTGGGATGGAAAATACAGTGTGCTATGTGCTTTTGACCTAAACCAACAGGAATCAGCAAAGGGTAACACAAGAGACGTGTGGCAGCCCCACCCAATTGTTAGGCTAAAGCAAGGGGCGTCTGTTTTGGGAGTGAAATTCAAGCAAGCTGTCGGAAGAATTATGACAGCAAAAGTTAAAATACATGGAAAAGCTCCTTTCCTGTGAGCTTTCAATGTACCATTCCTTGAAGAGCTCTGTCCCTGCTCTCATCTCTGTTCTCCTTCACCCCAGTGTCACCTCTCACTCTTTCTCTGCTATTTTCAAACAAAGCCTTACCCCAGAGTCACCTCTGCACACAGAGGTAAGTGGCAATCACCCACCTGACTCACACACACAACACAAAGTCATTTCAATTCACAGCAGTGACAACAAAAACCTCCCTTGCTTCTGCATTATTTTGTGTGTTCTCTCAAATTAACTTCCAGGAAGTGATTAAATGTGTTTTATGTAGTTTTGTGTTCCTGACTGAAATCGGACAGCACAGTAACAAGAAACAGAAAGAAAAGGTTCTCAGGATCTGAGGTTGTACCTGGCACTGCTGGGTGGGTCATACTGCAACACCCAGTGCACTTCTGGAATGTCAATGCCACGGGCCATCACATCTGTGCACACCAAAATGCCCCTAGGAGGAAGAAAAAGTGGATTTTCATTAATCTGTCATTTGAGGAGAGCCAGCCTCCTCACAGCTGTGTGTTCTGCACCTCCACTGGAGAGTGAGGAATAAAACATTTTAAAACATTTGGGGTTTTTAGGAGACTAAATATAAGGTAATTGCAGCTTTCACCAACTAAAATTCTACATAACATTATGAAAATTATTGGGGTTTATATTACATTTCTAAGACAAATCAATTCCCTATTACAAATGCAAACTTTCAATCAGCACTGCATCCACCGCAGCTGAATGTACTATAATAAATGTTTAAATAAAAGACTTTAGACTTGAGTGACAATTTTAGCATGGCAAAACTGCCACGTTGTTCTTTTCAACAGCTGCTCTTGCAATCTGCTGGTAATTATTTTTCTCGTAATACAAAAAGCTAAAACTCAGGTCCCATGCAATAAAAAAAATGACAGTTGATGAGGCAAGAGTTTCTTAACAGCATCCTGCAAAGCTGCCAAAGAACATTTCCCTGTGGGTAGGTTACAGCACTGTGTAACTAATAAAGTCATATCCTGGGTTTCCACTCTGGTTACTAACCAGGAAAAGCTTATTTTTGCTACCAGTTTGTTTAAATGTGAGGGCTAATGTGTGATTGCAGCACATGACAGTGCAGTGTGCCCACCTCCTGCACATGGATTATCTAAAGGAGGGTGGACACGCTCCAGTCACATTTTCACTTTGTTTGTGGTCATACTTTGGGTATCTCAGCACAATTTGTGATACTATCAATACACTCAGAACCAGCCTGCACCACCCTTCACCTGAGCCATCCCTCCACACTTAAGCAGCAGCAGAACAGTCAGACAAAACCACCTCCCCTCACTATTTTGCCTTCTGGCTGGGTTAGCCCATTCCCACATTCTTACCCTGGGAGCTTCCGAAACTCTGTAAAAATCTTGTTACGCTTGTGCTTCATTTTCCCATGAATGCTCATTATTTTCACCTGCTTAATTAAGGATTCCAGAGCCTTCCCATAGTATTCCACACAGGCACACGTGCTGTTGTGATAAAGACAGGCATAAAAGCAAAAGGTTATGCTCTGTTTTTAATCAGGTTTAGAAGTCAAGCTAGAGTTTCCTAAGATCTTTCAAAAATATACACTATTTTTATTTAAAACATGCACATATTTTTTATCATTAATATACAATCATCTATCATGTCTCTCTTTAAAAATGCATATAAAATTTATGTTTTGCTTAGTAACACAATCCTGACATGAAGCAATGACTAATCTCTTTGTAGGCACTATATTGTAAAAACAGCTCTCAAAATTAACCACTTTGAAAATAGTTGTGTCCTTTGCAACAAAGGGCAGAGTTTTGGAATTCAAGTAATAAAACACCAAACTGTTCTCACAGTGAAACACAAACAGAATTACCTGAAAAAGACCAGATGTTTTTCCTGTTTGTGCTGCCGAAGAAAATGCACCAACTGATTGAATTTTTCATCTGCCTTGCAGATCTAAACAACACAAAAGAGAAGAAGGAAGTTAAAAAAAGGACTTCTGGCTCCACTGTTTACATGATCCTAAGTGGCAAAGACTTAAAACCTTATTGATAGAACCAGGGAATAAGGGAGAGGGAACAAGAAGCTCTGTGAGAGCCCAGGTTCACACCATGTAATAGTTCTCCAGGCGTGTTGGGGTTTTCTGGGTGTTGCTCGCTGCCACCCCCTTCTCCTTGACCGAGATGCGCACGGGATTCCTCAGGCCTGCTCTCACCAGGTTCTCCACCTCCTGAGTCTGAGTAGCTGAGAACAGACCTGTCCTTCTCTGCTTGGGCAAAAAGTCCAGAATGGCATTTAAGCTGCAAGGAAGCACATGGAAAATGTAACTGTCCCAAGGCTTCCCTTGGGAAAAGGTTTCATTGCTGGAAGTAGGAGTTTACAAGCAAAATAGGCTTTGTTATCACACAACAAACTTCTACTGAAATAATTATCTTAAATTTGAGAGAAAGAAAATAGAGATCAAAGCCTACTGGTTTAAGTGGTTTAAGGCATTCTGGTGTGTAAATAATGATATTTAACCAAGCATTAATAGAGATATGCTAATATACATCTCAACAAAGGAAACTCTGTATTCATCGAGGCTCCACATTTCCTGATTCTCTTCTCCCTTAGCAACTGCTTTGTGTAGTTACAGAGCAAAGATGAAAGAACAAAACAGAACAAATCTAACTTTGGAGGTCATAGCAGGCCACGTTCAATCACATCCATCATACAGGAACTCATTTAAAACTGCAGAAGAACCACTAGAATTTATTATTTCAATACCTTGCTTCAAAGCCCATATCTAGAAGTCTGTCTGCTTCATCTAACACCAGCACATCCAGAGCCTTCACACAGCTTGCAAGATCCAGCCCATCTGCTTTTCTCCTGAACAGATCCTCCAGGCGGCCCGGGGTGGCCACGATGATGTTCCCACTGTTGGTGAACACACACACAGCAATTCCCTCAAGGTGAGCAATTTGGGAGAACTCCTGATGTTGTTATCACAGCATAAGCCTGCCCTGTATTCTTCAATAAAGCAATTTCATTTTGTCACTTCTAACTGCATTCATATTTTGGTGCCTTTCAGATGCCTTGGGATGGGGGAAAAAATGCCCAGAGGAAAGCACATCCCTTGTGGCAACAGAAGTTTAGAATACAACCAGCAAGTATGGACAGCATGTACAGGAAATATTTGGTACAGCAGCTACAGGAAGCATTTTGTACCTCCATGCAAAACCCAGTGGCAAATATGACTCCTTCAAAACTTCATCATCAGTATCAGCACCAAATAATTTTGGGAAATTAATGAGCAGGGAGAAGTTGAAATATTCACTGAAGACACTTTTCAGCTCTGCTCTTCACTCAAACAGCAGATAAATGGGGCTGATGTCACTTAAGAGCCTCTTCTCAAGCTCTACCTCAAACCAGGAACAGAACCCACAATTTCCCAGCACACCCCAACAGATTCTGGCAGCACCATCCCATGCCAGCACCAGCAGGACCTCAGCTCTGACCTGAAAACCCTGACAAGGAGAAAACCACAGCTCTGAGACACCAACAAACAAACAACTCACCCATGCTCCTTAAACTTTTCAACATCTTCCATGGGGTTCCTTCCACCAATCAAAAGAATCTGACTAAAACAATAAAACATAAAGATTTGAGTTATCTTTAAGTTTGGCTGGCTCATGAGTGACAGAAGGAACTACAGTCACTCACCTGAACATGGGGAAGTGTTTTGTGAAATGTGACAGCACCTCATCAATTTGAATGGCCAATTCCCTCGTTGGTGTGATAATTATAGCTCCAACCTGCACATGAAAAACAGGAATTTATTTGGGAAAAAAAGAAAGATTTGGGCAGAATTCTCCCTTACAAGCTAAGTGAATATGAGCCATGATTTTGAGTCTGGTTTCAGACAAAATATCTCCACAGAAATACAGTAAAATACAAAAAAATCCCAAAATATCTATGAATGATTTTATACCAATGTGCAAAATATCTGCTCAAAGAGCAGGATCCAACAATGACATTTAGCAGCAAATGACAGTGAAGTTCTCTGCACACTAAAATGTATTCAAGATCAATGATGCTAAAAGCATTCAAAGCCTCTTGCAGTACTTCAGTGTATTCCATATTTTAGGACATTTTCCTAGCAGCTCAGAACCCTGTTTTGATCATATCAAAAAAGAATCTGTATCTAAGTGCAATGAAGGCACCCCAAACTCATTTCCAAGTTTTGAACAGTTTAATTGTTACTGTTACACCAAAGAGGTGAGCACACAGTCATTGTGTGTGCATGCAATTTTCCTTACAGATACTTTTTTTGAAGTCCTCCAATCTTATTGGCACATCATAAAAATATTCTCTGAATATTTTAATCTCACCTGCATTTTCTTTAATTTTTCTTCCCGTCTGAGAAGAATTTCCAGTATGGGAATCACAAATGCCAACGTTTTCCCACTGCCTGTGACCTGTGAGAGTGGAAACAGCGTCAGCCCTCCCTCAGCTCCAGAGACAAGCCAGGAAAACAACGAGCTGGACGAAGGAAAACACTCACCGCTTCTGCAGCCACATCTTTGTTACTCATGAAGAGCGGAATGGTCGCAGACTGAAAAAAGAGAAGCATCACATGAGCAGGTGAATCGGTGGTAAATCTCACAGAGGTGAAACTCTGAGACATCAGAGCTCGCTGTGAACATCACCCAAGCAGAGCCGGCCGCGGATGCGGCTTCTCCCGCTGCCACAGGACCCGCTGACTGCCGCGGCCCCGGCCCAGGCGCTCCTGACATCGCCCGCGCCCTCCTTCCTTAGCCCGGCCTCCCCTTCCCCGGGAGTGCCGCGGGCCCCCCACCTGCACCGGGGTCATTTGGTGGAAGCGGAGCTCCCGCAGCGCCCGCAGCACGCCCGGGCTCAGCGGCACCGGCAGCGAGCTCCAGCCGCCCTCAGTGACCGCCTCCATCTCTGCCGCGCGGTGCCGCCGCTCCCCGCGCCGGGGCCCTGCGGAAACACACACCGCGCACCTCCCGTTCCGCCGCACAGCAGTTCCGCCCCCCCCCCGCCGGGCTTCGCCTCCGTAGCAAACAACAAACTTTAGATTTAGCGAAAAATTCCTATTTTTATGGCGAGCTGCCTCTCGCTGTAAGTACTCCTGCGGGTCATCCAGCAGCTCTGTGGCACCCGACTACCCCGAACCTAAGGTAGAGGCTCAGAACCACCTGAAATTTATTCTCGCTGCCCATGCAGTGGGAGGGGCTCTGGATGAATTCGGGACAGTCTGAGCATGCAGGGAATCACAGAATCGTTGGGATTGAAAGGGACCTCTGGAGCCATCCGGCCCGAGCCCTCTGCTAAGGCAGGGTCACCTGGAGCAGGTGACACAGGAATGTCTCCACAGAGGGAGAATCCAAGACCTCCCGGGCAGTTCCAGTGCTCTGCCACCCTCCATGGAAAGTTCTTCATCATGTAGATGTAGAACATCTTGTGGTTTAGGTTATGGCCATTACTAAACAAATACTTTATAAAAAACCCTTTGTGATAATCTGTACTTCCTTAAATTATCTAAAAAAAAAAAACCAACCCAAAGTCACTTTTTTTTTTTTAAAGAATTTGTTTATTTATCGAACCTGGGTCATATTTAGATTCACAAGCAATTTTTAAATGTACATCTTAGAATTCAATTTTCAGTGTTTTACACAAAAATATTGGCACACAACAGTTGCAATAAGGTGTAACAGCCACCTCTCTGAAGAACTGCTGCAAGTGTTTGCCCGAGGTTGAAAAAACTTTACCTGGAACATGAAAACCTGTAACAAATTTTAAATTAATTGTACAAAACTGCTGTGAGTTACTTGTAGAGGCTCCCCCCTGGAAAAGACCCCACCCCACCCCCAAAAATGATTACAACTAATATACATCAGTCACAACATAATCCTGGCTCAGCACCCACATCAGACGCTTCTTAAATTTTTAAACCAATCATCAGATAACCGAGGAAAGTAACTTTATACAAAAACAAATCTACATGTGCCTGAAGAAAGAAAACACACCAGTATTTAGCATTATGCTAATTCTGATCAGATTATGGCAGAGTTTGCCACTGCACTTAAATACAAGGGCTGCATAGCGTGGATTAAACCCCCAGAATCCGGAACCCTTTGGCCTCAGGAATCCAGATTTCCTGAACAATTATGCCCTGGGCACTGGGCAAACAGTCTGAGCTTTGGACCTGCAAAAGCCAAAGGGTTCACAAGTGTTTGCCAAGACACTGCACACAATTGGCTTCCAAATAAAACCTTTGAGAGACGAAAAACCGTGTAAGGAACATTTGGTGATAAGCGGAGAAAAAGCATTTTCAGAATCATCTACTGAATTTAAAAGAACTTTGGGAAGAAGTTGATTTATAATTAAGACAGTTGCTGATGTATCTTTTAAATAGCAACTAAGTATGGATTTTAAACTTTTTCTTGGTAGTTTATGTGAGTGGAGAAGGGATTATTTCAATTTCAGAACACCTACTGCAGGGTTAAGGATGTAAAAATGCAAACAGTCACGTTAGGGCCTTGTACCGTTTCCCTGGACAGAACTGCAAGTGCTTATGGAAACAGGGAAAAAAAGTTAGAAAAGACAGAACAGCTTGTTACTAGAGTGAGTTATACAGTTTGCAGCTTGCCTGCACCTCGCTTAGCACACAGACTGGGCAGATCTCAGTGGAAAAAAATGATGCCAATAAAGTGACAAGATTTCAGCACAGCTTTTGCTACAGAAGATATATAAAAACAATTCTTTTTTTCTTTTTTTTTTAACTAGGAAGGAACATAAGCAAATAAGTTTTACAGTTCAGTAAAGAGGGTTCAGAAACTAAATGACTTTTTTTTGTGACCAGGATGTTTGGTAAAGAGTGAACTGAAATCCGGGACCACAGAAGGATCTTAGACCACCCTTCGGACTTCAAAAAACCTCTTCAGGTAGTAGATTTGTCCCAGTGTCATGGCAACTAGTACAAGGGCTTCAAAGAATGACCAAAGAACCACTCTGCTGTTTGTGTTGTCATTAACTGTTGGAGGAAAAAAAAAAAAGTCATAAGTTGTTGCACCTCCACAATAATTAACAAAGCATTTAAACTTAAAACACTCTGCCATGGAACTGAACACTGCACATAAAGCACTGGGGTTTGTGTCATGTCATTACAGCTGTCCCAGAAGGGCCCTGCAGCCTCAGAGAGGAGATCTGAGGGGGGATTTTTCTCAACAGTTTGTTTTTAAACCCACTTTAGACATACACTGCAGCATCTTTCTCTATTCTGCCCACCTTACAAGTGTCTGCCAAAGTTAACCAGGGAACTTCAGATCTCTGAAGGGTCACCATCTCTGGTTCTAAACATTTAGATTTTTCTTAAATCCAACCATTAGTAACAAATGTCACAAAACTGGAGATATTCATAGCTTCAAATAATTGAGGAGACAGTGCTTTTATCTAATGTTGTATTTTCACATTAAAAATAATTGCCCTTGATTCTCTACCCCATGAAAGTAACAGTAGTTCTGCTCTATTTCAATAAAATATTTTAAAAAAAAGACTTTGGCTCAATTAATAAACCACATCCACTTCAAGGGTGAAGCAATAGTTCAACCAAAGTCTATCCCTGGGAATCAAATCATGGAGTGGTTTGGGTTGGAAGGGACCTTAAAATTCATCCAGTCACACCCCCTGCTTTGGACACTTCCAGGGATGGGGCAGCCACAACTTCTCTGGGCACCCTGTGCCAGGGCTGCATCACACTCACAGGGAGGAATTTCTCCCCACTATCTGATCCAAACCTCTCAGTTTAAAACCACCCCACCTCGTCCTGTCCGTGCATGCCCTTGCACTTGGATTAAATAATATCATCACTGGTACCTCCATGAATACACCATTCATAGACCTACAGAACTGACACCACTTAAGCAAATGTTATTTTGCATAGCAACCCTCATTACATGAGGGGAAGCCAATTTAAAGATGACTGCAAGCAACACCTACATTCTTCACTCTATGGGCAGGCCCTTCAGGATTTAAATCATTATTTTAAGTCACTTGGAACAGCTTTCACAGACTGATACTTAAATGGCCATTTACAAGTTCCCTGGAGAGGGGAGGAGGCACTGATGAGGTCAGACACGTACTTGCTCTATGTATTCTTTCACGGACTTCCATGTACTCCTGTTCGTGCTTCACAGCTGTCATGGCCACTGCTAACTCGTTAATCATCTCTTCTAGCTTGTTCTGATGAGCTGCAGAATAATTTCAGAAGCATCAGAAAGTCTGTCAATGACTGAAAAAACGATTTTAACGAATTTATGAACAGTTAAACATTAATTTCCTGCTGCAGAAGTTCTGACAAAGGCAGTCAGAACAGCTTAACACTTTCTGTCCTTACAGCCAAGTTCAGATCTTGTAGCACCACTTCCCCTAACGTGTCTCTATGGCATTTAACAAGTGGGAAAATATTCCTCCACATCCAAACAGGAGGAGACAAACAATTTAGACTCACTACAGACCCCGTATTTCCAGTGTGCACATACTTTTCCAGAAAAATAGAATGGAAGAGCACATGAGATCAATAACACACACTAATATCTATTTTGCCAATATCATCCAATATATTCCAAGCAAATTACCTGAACATGACAGCTTTTCCTAGTTGTTAAGCTTGCAAAAATAGAACGACTGAGAATTTAGCTTAAGATCATGATGCTGGCAAATCATGAGATCACTTTCTGAAGCAAAAAGTCACATCCTGTGATCTTCAGGATTAACTGAAGCCCAGCATTCAGAGGGCACAATGCCCAGGGGGCCTGGCACAGGCTTCATTTCTGGTGTGTTGTGAAAGCAGGAGAGGAGTTCAATACCAAACCAGTAACACAAAACCAGCTTGATACAGTTCAGCAAATGGAAGGCTCAGAGATCCAAGATTTAGTGGCTTGACTGTCAATCACAGGATCTTTTTAATACATCCATGCTCAAAGAACTGCCCACTCACAAATTTAGAGATTAGGCAAGTCATTTGCAAAGTTTTCTAGCATCAGGTTGAGATGTCATTCCACAGACATGCCCTGGGCAATCAGCTCTCTTAAAAAGTCACAAAATCCAACACATTTTCCTTTCAAGGGACATCCTTGCCTTGGAAGTTGCCTTACTACAGTTTTTTTTTTGTAAATTAAGTGTTTCAGACCACACACAGCTTGTGGGGAACAGTCAAAAAAGAGGACCAGAGAACAACACTCGTACAAGTTACAATTAAAATCTAAATAGTTGTTCAAACCCCTCACTTTGCTTATATCACAAATCCCTTATTTTTATGGCAAAACCACAAGAATTTGCTGCCTTTCTAGCTACAGTTAGTGATATCTAAACTTTATAACTTGCTATGCAATACATTCATTTTTTTACAGCAAATGACAAGCTGAATTTTTCCCCTGATACACCAGTAATAATTCATAAACCTACAAGCAGCTTATTGCTTCCAAAAGCTCTTGATTACTCAACATCCCCTTTAGCAACAGAAAGCAAACACTGCCAAAATAATCCAGGGTTCTTGGAAGTTCAGTGTTTTAGTTCAATTCACCTAAACTGATTAAATCTTCTGTCAGCCATAAATAACCACCTGAAGACAAACTGCCATGGCCAGTGCAAGGACCTGACCCCAAGAGCTGCTCAGGGTTTAAACCTGCCAGTGGGAGCCTGCAGGTGCTCAGCATTGCTCAGAATCAGACCTTTTAGGTAGTTTATTAAAAAGACATTCTCATGCTACAAACCAATGTTACAGAGAAAAAGCCAAGTTAGCTGTTAGTGAATGAACATGTGCCAGAGACAAGATGCTAAGGAGCTTTCAAAAAGCAGTCCACATACCATCCCAGGTATCTCCACCACCTAGAGGAAAGTGTAAGAGATGAACACAGGTACAGGACAAAAGGCTGCAGATAAAACAGTCATTTACACAGCTATGGGAAAAGTTTTATATTAGCACATTTATCAACTAAGGCATGGAGAAGGCTACACACTGCTGAGCCTACTAGGAATCAGAGGATGGCACTGATGAAGGGCTAAAGGATGGAAGCATTAGTTTCTGCAGATGGCTGAGGGATTCTCTGGTGATTTTGCATTAAATTGTGTAACGAGGTCTGAAAACATCCACTTTAGCTGTGCAAGAGAACAGCTAATTGCACATGAAGGAACGGGAATCCTGAGAGCCCTACTCAATTTCACAGGTCATGCAAGTAGGGAAAAAGCTCCCAAGCTGGAGCTGATTTCCTTCCAGGACTCTTCCTCACCTTCTGTCTCCATGTCTTGCCCCTTTGGAGCTTCCCCGATATCGATAGTGAACATCACTATCTTGGGAGTCATGGTGGACATCCTGTTGCTAAAGCAAAACTTGTAAGTTCCATCCATGTGGGCAGCAAAGGTGTATTTTCCACTGGACTCTCGATCGCCTTTATAAATCCCTTTATTATCGGGCCCTGTAATCTGTGTGGGGAAAACAGAGGGTCACAGTTTTTATTTCAAACACAGAGGTTTCAAAGGCACCATCACAGCACTGCCAGCAAGCTCTGCACTCAGCCAGTCACAGGCACCAACACCAGCTGTAATCTGGCTGCTTTGGCACACTTCAGTCTCTCCCTCCCACACCCCACTGGTGCAGTTCTCTGCACAGAAATCTTTTTTCAAAAACCCCACAAACTTCTTGGTACAGAAAGTCATACAAAGCCTCTCTCCCTGGCCTCCTGTGGTAGAGATAAGCAGTCAAGAACAAGTAAACCACAAATCCTGGCTGTTTGTCAAATTAACAACTGCAAGAGAAATCTTATCTCTGATGTCTGAAGGAAAACAAAAAGGAAAAAAAAGGCATTCTCCAATCGACTTTAGACACACATTTGGGCATAGGTGCAGTTACCATTTCAAATGGACTAAACACCTGAGTTATGAGCTCTCAGGGTCACTGTGATCCAAAATTCCCATCCCAGCAGGCCAAACTGCTGCTGAGCTTCCACGAGTGACACATGAAGGGGATCTCACAGCCTGCAGCCCCTGTCCTGTGTCCCAGCCATGTGTCACCTTAAACTGTTACAGGACTCTCAGCAACAACGCTCGTGTTTGTGATATCCCAAACAACTCTCTGCTCTCTAACACGGGGAAAGCAAATCTTACTCAGTATTCCCCTACTGATCTGACACCTCTTTGAAGATGAGTATTCGCTCAAAACTTTCCCGGTGCCATCCACCCTAATTAAAAACACCATATTTGCATTCAAGGGGAAGCACGCTGCTCCTTAACGGGCAGCACCTAATCGCAGAGAGCAGCCCTGGCCGTTCTTCTCGCCACGTAACTTACTACGAGGAGGCTACACCGAGAGGAAGGAGGAGGAAAATCCCGAGGGAAGGGCGGGCAGACGGAGCAGCAGCACAGCCCCGAGCAGCAGAGGCAGAGCTGACCCCCAGCACGAGCACCCGGGCCTGCCCAAGGCCGCGCTCGCCGGGCCGTGCCTGCTCCCGCCGCACGGAGCCCCCGCAGCGCGGCGGGTCCGCCCCAAGCCCCGGCGGGCGGGTCCGGCCCCGCTCCGGTCCGTCCCAAACCCCCGGGGCGGCTGCGATCCCGCTCCTGCCGGGGCCTCCGCTCGCCCCCGGGGGGACCCACAGGCAGCGGGGCCGCAGCGGGCGGGGCCCGGCCCCGGCACGGCCCCGCTCCCCAAGGTCGGCCCGCGCCGCCGCCGCCGCACCTCCACGTCGATGTCCAGGAAGCCGCCCTCGGCCACCTCAAAGATGAGCCCCATCTTGGTGCCGGACGGCACGCGCTCCAGGAAGCACTCCTCGGCGTGCGCGTCGATGCTGACGAAGTAGGCGGCGGCCGGGGCCGCCAGCGCGGCCAGCAGCGCCAGCACCGCCCGCACGCCGAGGAGTGCTTCCTGATATCAAAACGGCAGCTGGTTATC
>JACBWW010000031.1:8768082-8806892 GCA_020086605.1 Lanius collurio | reverse complement strand
GCAGGGGGACCGCCCTGCCCGGAGCGCGCCCCGCCGCCGCCTATGCGGGCGCCGCGGGGCCGGGCGAGCCATGGACGGCGGCGGCGGCGGGGCGCCACCCGCCCTGGAGAAGAACGCGGCGGAGCTGACGGTCATGGACGTGTACGACATCGCCTCGGCCGTGGGGCAGGAGTTTGAGAGGGTGATCGATCAGCACGGCTGCGAGGCCATAGCCCGCCTCATGCCCAAGGTGGTGCGGGTGCTGGAGATCCTGGAGGTGCTGGTGAGCCGCAACCACATCAACCCCGAGATGGAGGAGCTGCGCCTGGAACTCGACCGCCTGCGGCTGGAGAGGATGGACCGCATCGAGAAGGAGAGGAAGCACCAGAAGGTGCGGGCGGGGAACGGGGGGACGCGGCGGGGCAGGGCTGCCCCCGCCTGCCGCAGCTCTGGGGGGAGCAGGGCCCGGCCCCCCCGCCGCCGTTCTGCCCCCGCCGCCGCCGGGAAAACAAAGAGCGAGGCCGGGGTGCGGGCCGGGATGCCGCGGAGCCGTGGGAGCGGGCGGGGCACGCGTGCGGTACCGCCCGGGAGGGCTCCGGGCTCTGCGCGGATGCTGCCTTAGCGTTGCTGAGGTTTTGGGCGTGTTGTTGTTTTTTGTTTCCTTCCCTCCTGGAAGTTTCCTCCCTCCTTCCCTTTCTCCACCCCTTCCCCAGTCACTGCATTTCCTTCCCCTGTGTGTCTCCCCGATTAGGACTCCTGCTCCATCCCCTCTCCTGAGGCGAGGATAGTGCTGCTTCCTGCTAGGCCAGGAAAGGTCACTGACAAGAATACACTTTCCGGAGATGGGAATGATTTAGCAGTCTAGTTTTCCTGGCACAGACTTCGGGTTAGGAAAGTCGGAGGGGAGAGATGGAGAACCAAGGGATGTCAGAGCAGAGAGCTGAAGAGTAGGGAAAAGCACTCTGCCGGCTTGCTGCTCCAGCATCTGATGGCAAGATATCCCTTGGCTTGTTCTGGGGTGGTCATAGCATTCACTGACCCCACTCCCATGAAAGCTCAAGTTAGAGAGCATTTCCCATATCCTGTTAGCCTCCCACAGCAGGACAGCATGCTCCAGTTACTGCAGTAAAAGTGGCAGATCCACTCTTTAAACCATCCAGATAAGTGATATAAGAAATGGTTCTTCTAGTAAATGACTGTGCTAAATCATCACTGCTGCCTCATGCCATTCCTGATTCCACACACAGAATCAGGATAAACAGGAGATAGGGGATTTCTGGAAGAGAGACCCCAAACTTCAAGATTTGGCTTGCCTGGAGAAATCCCCATTTTATATTTTTAAAAGAGTCTGTTAGAGCACTTTCACCTAGCATATGGAAAATCCAGGATAAACCCTGCAACATTTTGCAGAGTCTCAGGGCAATGTCTCTGAAGAAGATGGTAAAATATCTTTAATGTACAAAGCCTTGATAAATCTCAAGAATAAAATAAGGTCTAGAGAATAGATACAAATATGTTGGATATTCACCAAAGGCTGCGGGTGGATACTGAACTGACCCAGTGTCGTTGTACAAGTTGTTCTGTGTAGATGTTTGTGAAGTTCTTATAAGTGTTAAAAAGTTTCCTAAATGTGTCAGCTGATTTCCCTGCCAGTCAACCACCTCTGCTCTGTGAGCTTCTCTGAGGGTCATGAAGTGGCTCAGGGAGTGTTTAAACAATCTACTTCAGTGTAAATAGATTTGAACAGGAAAATAAACTACATTTTACATACCTTTTTTTTTTTTTTCGATCAAGTTGATTCCCAATGCACCAGGTTCCTATAGAACAGTGGTCTCACATCTTCTCTGTTCCAATGTGAGGGTCTGAAGACTATTTCACAGGACAGGTGCTGATAAGCAGAAAAAAAATCAGATACTAAGAAATAGTTTTGACCCCAAAGCCTACAAAAAAAAAACCACCCAGAAAAGCTTTTAGTGGTCCTTGCAAGCATCAGTTTATGAGATTTCAGCACTTGAACTTTGTGTGTTTTGCATGTAAACCTGGCTCAGCACCCACTGCCTGGGGTTTCCTGAGCTGGCTGGCACTGCCTGGCCTGTAGATGTGCCTCTCCTGTCTGGTACTTCCATTAATGAGGATTCAGAAGTTAATTTCTGCTCCAGTTCATTGGGCTCTTCAATAACAATAAATGACAAAGTTTGCTTAAGAAAACCTTAGGATAGTTGTGTGTTTACAGTGCAGCCACACACAAATGAAACGAGTTCAGATAGTTTGGGGGTTTGTGTGCATTCTGTTTTGGTGATGAGTGTGCTGGTTTATTGCTAAAATAGGTCACTGCAGAGTTGTAGCAGGCAGCATCACTGTAAACACTATAAACAGTCCAGGTATTTGGCAATATCAATTTCATTACAGATTTACTTTTTTTCTCAAGATAAGAGTTTCAAGTAAAAGAGGTGATTAATGACATTTTCTTTCTTTTTTAATAATTAAGTCTGCATAGCTTACCACACCTTTGTTCCTTGTTATTCTTTGCCATATAATGTTTTCTGCAACACTTTTAGCAGCAATACAGTAATAAATACTGGAATAAAATGGCATTTGGACCCAAAAGTCACCAGGAACATGACTTCCCATTATCAGAGCATACTTTCAAAGCAGAGAGCTATCCTTTAATCTCTCAGCAGAGCTTATTTTAGCCTCGAGCTGTGCTTGGCTGAGCTGTTGTCTGAATGTGTTTTGTTGTTAAGTAGGAAAGGGGCATGTGGATGGATGTGAAAGTCAGCAGTGACTCAGGGATCAGCAGTGGCTCCAGGGATTTGCATGCAGCTTTTTGTTTGAAGAACATACATGAAAATGGTGCAGGGAATGCCCCCCACTGCAGAATTGAGATATACAGAGAGGCTTTTGGAACAAGGCTCTAAATTCAACTACTTTCCTTGAGGACTTTTTACTTTTTGTCCTGATTTGACCTTTATGAGGGTTGGTGACAGCTGCTCTTGACACAGAGTGTCCTGACAAATGGGAGCTGTTTTGACTGGCCTCACTGCCACTAACACAGACACCACTCAGGACATTCCAAGAGAACAATTTACATAGGAAGCAGCACGGTTTGGGCTTGTGTTTACCATGTTTACCATGCACCAGGAGCTCTGCCTTTGCTGCACTGGATCACACACTCATCAATTTACACTTGTGTTTCATAACAGGAATTTAGACCAGGCTGCTCTGTCAGAACGAGCAGGTCCACTGGCCCTTGCTGTGGGATGGTTTGGGGGCATTTCTAACAGCTCTGCAGCTGCTTCCTGGGCTGCAGGGGGGAATTGGTGCCTGGTTATTTGTCTAACACAGCAGCCCCCTTGATCTGGTCCTCACAGTGAAGCAGGGCATAAGGAGCCATCCTTTGGGTAGCTTGCACATCAAACATGTTTGCATCAGGAATGATCCCCTCAGGTATTTACATTCAGCACATAGCAAAGGGGACTGTGGGGGCTGGTTTCCTGGTGGGGGCATTAGAAAAGCAGATGTCTTCTAGGAAACTCACAGTAGTCTCATTTAATTGTTTTCCATAAGAATCAGTAGGATCACTACTAGTTTGATCTGTAACTTGTCCAGTCAAAGATTCTTAACATGTTTAAAAATATAAATGTGTTGTTCTGATTTACCCTATAGGAATTAGAACTGGTGGAGGATGTCTGGAGAGGGGAAGCACAGGATCTTCTTACCCAGATTGCACAGCTGCAGGAGGAGAATAAACAACTGATGACAAACTTGTCTCACAAAGACATTAATTTCACAGAAGAGGAATTTCAGAAACATGAAGGCAAGTTTGATACTTCAAATTCAGTCCTTGCTTTGTTTCAAAAAGCAATATTTTATCAAAATACTTTGGCTGGATATTCTGGTGTGATTTTCTCCTGTAGATTAATGCAGATCTGGGTTTTGAAAGCTGTTTTGTTTGTTTATTTGGTTTTTTTACCTGATTAGAAAATCTCTGAATACATGATGACACTGAAAATATGATAAGAAGGGGAGTGATGAGGGCAAGAAAACCAACTTGTTGTTTGGCTGGGAAGGGGAATTACAGCCAATTTTGAAAAAGTGAGGAGATTTATAATCCAGGGAGGGGGTGAATCCTAAAGAGTTGAAACAACCCATTTGTGGGCATTCTTGGGGCAGAATGAAGTTCAAGGCATACCTGCAAGTACAGATAGACCTCAGTGCAGCAAGTGAAACAATTGCCAGCCTCAGCTCTGACCCACAGCTCAGCCAACAGCTCTTTCCCAGGAGCAGAGGCACAGATGCCCATTTACTCCACCATTCCCAGCACAAAAATTGAGGTTGTGAGATCCCAAGTGTGTTTCACGATGTCCTGAGTGGGGCACTCAGAGTGACTGACCAGTCTGAAAGCAGAGCACACAGCTGAGCCATCACAGCTCTCCAGTGAGCACGAGGAATGAAGAGAGATCCTTTTCCAGGCTCCAGAGGCTGGGATTAAGTGGAGGTTTGCTGGAGGTGGATGAAACTCTGTCCCACACTGTGCAAGTTGCACTTGCTCTCTCCCTGAGGCCCTTGCTTTCTCCCCTGCTGTTCTCTTGCCCTGGGGAAGAGTATAATGAAACTTTCAAAAAGTAAAAATTGTTAAACCTCTCGAGATACTTTTCAAAATGAATGCAATGCTTTCAATTTAGGAGTCAATTAGTGGCAAAGAAGCAGCTCAACATCAGGCTGACAAACTCCATGCAAAATTCAGAATGGCACTGATGAGTCATGGACCATCAAGGCTGACATCGTGTTGTAAGGAACCAGCTTCCCCTTTGTTTTCTTTTTTTTTCTTCTTCTTTTTTTCCCTTCCAGTGGCTATCTAGCTCACTGCAGCTCATGTGCTTGCATTTAATTATAGCCATACTCTTCACATTCAGCCAGCCAAGCAAATGCCAGACATGCTTTTCTTGTTATTTTTACTGTGTCTACCCATGTATAACAACACAAACACAACCCATAAGCCCATTCCAGAGCTTATATTCTGGGATCACTGATATTCTTTGGCTAAAATAATCAGTTTAAGTGAAATCATTAATTTATATCAACCCCGTTTTATTAATGGGATCTGTTATATCAAACCCAACTGTTTTTCTTTTAGGACATTTTGTCATTAATGAGAAGGGATAGATTTGTCTCAAATGACTTGTTTGGGTAGTGTCAGAAAGCAGTTCTGCTGCTCTTTTTCAGTCTCTGTCCCTTGGTCTGATGTAGAGTCCAGGGAGGCAGGATTTCAAACTAAATACTGTGTTAGCTGGACTAATTTTGAGCAGACTCCAGTGCTCCTATCTCAGCATGGTTTAGCACTGTGATCATGTCTCCCCTCAGTGCTGGCCCTGGGGATCAGCAGCTCACTGCTTACTCACCAGACAGTTAGAGGGGTTATTTCACACACGCAACAGAGACCACTGATTTGGGTGTGCAAGACCTTGACAGTCAATCCTGCCAGTTAATTCTCAGAGCCTCACTTGAGCATGATGAAGTGTTCATGGGGGAGGCAGAGGCAGTCCTGTGCAAACAGGAGTGTTCTGTGCAGTCTGAGCAGAGCAGGGTTCATGTGAAAGGACCTGTAGCACAACACAAAACACACGGGAGGAGTTAAAGATGAGTCTGTAACACCCATTAAAGTGACTCCTCCCAAGCCCAAACAGAGCACTGCTTGATGGTGCTGACTGATGGGAATATCCTAGGAAAATGCCACATGTAAACTTGACCCAAGGGTGTCAAACAGGACGAGCAGGCTGCTGTGTCCCTGCAGGGGAGCTGCTGCCTCAGCCTGGCTGTGGTAAGGACAGGCAGCAGTTGTGTGACCCTCCCGTGCTGCAGGACCTACAGTTCCCTTCAAAAGGGGAGTTGAATTTGTTCTGAGCTTTTAGGTAATGGTGCACTGCCACATGCTCTGCCTGGCACTTTGGCCTGCAGTGATAGGTGCTGTATGGACACAATGCTGAACAGTTTCCTAAACACAAGGAATTTTTTTTTTCCAGTTTCTTTTCTTTCTTTCTTTCTTTGGTATCCTCCCCTCCAGCTGCTTTCCTTTCTGTTGCTGGAACAACGCTGCAATCACAGCGACCCACAGGAAGCTGCTCATAGGATGTGCCTGGGGAAGCCGACTGGGTGTGCCATTTAAGATCTTGCAGTTATTAGAGTTTGAACCATTTAGAGATAATTATTTTACATTTAGGGCACTTAGTGATTTCCCTCTCCTCTTTCCCAGTGCCTGAGGAAATGGAAGATGTGACTGTTTCACAAAACTCGCCACCTTTCCTTTCGCCTCCTCGTCCTGAAATAAAAATTGTAGTGATCTGTGCACACAATTGAAGCCTTTTAGGTTCACCAAACGTTAGGGAGAAAAATGAGCACAGTGGGAGGAAAAGTAGTCAGCACTGAATGGCACTTTAAATAGCACCTGCTATCTAGAGATCTCAAAGCATCTCACAAGTACTAATGGATACAGCTTCATTCACTAGTGCTGCTTCCTTCCGGGTGAAGCCACCAGGTTAAAGTTTCACTGCAGTTCCTCTACTTCAAGGCAAAGGTTTGGATTCTTTTGTTTTTAAATACATGATGTTTCTGTCCCCAGCCCTGAGACTGGCTGCAGCAAGTGGATCCAGGAACCTGCAGTGAGGTTTGTGGGTACAGAGATGTACCAGACCTGTGGTGTGATAGAGGAATGTGGGTCTTTTAGAAAAGTTAAGCAGCAGTTTGTGTCTGTGACAGTTCTCCTCCCTGGTGGGTATGAGCTGGTACCACAGCAAAGAATTAAAATTATCCTGTGAAGAACTAGAACCCAGAGCATCACAGAGCTGATAAAAACCAGGGTCCAGAAATAGAGCAGGCAAATGTACCACAGAATTAAAAGGGATGAGGACGTAACACTAGAATGTGAACACCATGTCACTGACAGTTCTTTTCTGGGATTTGACAGGAACACGTCCTGTGAACCAAATTCCTGGCCAGCCATGACCACCAGTCCTTTTCCCAGCAGAGCAGTTCCCTGTTCTCTGCAGTACCACAGCTCTGGTCCTTTAGCACTGAGGATGGGAGCTGCTGTTCCCCCTGTTTGCTCTGGTACACTCCCTGCATGGGAGTCCACAGCTGCTGCAGGAGTGCACATCCACCATTTACTCCCTTTCCTTCTCTGAGGTTTGTCCTGCTCTACTCTATTATCCATCAGTTCATTCTGTAGCTGACCTGTGAGCTGGAGTTCCTAAAGACAGCTAAATTCTCTTTTGGGAGGAACTCTGGATTTCTCTGATGAGGGAAGAACAAAACCAGAAAGTCTGAGCTGATGTTAGAAAAGAGAGCCTTTCCTGGCTGGAAACATTTGATGCATACAGAGCATATTTCTGATGTGGGAGCTGCTTTAATATATTAGAAAGGAAGCAGCTTTCCAGCCACCCCAGAGTGGGGAGTGAATTATCACCACTTGCAGTTCGTAAATGGAAGAAGTTGAAGACCCACATAACGAAGTGCTATGCCAAAATTAATAGAATTTGCAGCAGACCCTGGATTTGAGCTCCTGCTTGGTCTGGACTTTGGCCACAGGAGCCACACACTGCCCTGGTTACAGGGTTTTCATCTTCAAGGATGTTATGCAACATGATTTCATGTTCAGGACCATCAAACTGCACATCTCTGTGCCATTCTCAGGGAAAGCCAGGGCAGGAGATTCATCATTTCACCGAGTTAAATCCTCTGGTCTGTGTCTGCTTTCAAAAGCTCATCACTGCAATGCCAGATACAAATTATCTCTGTAATGGCAAATACAAGAATGCTTCCTGTTTTGTGGTTTATGACACTTCCTAATGGTTCATTGATCAGATTTAAAGTTAATCTCACCCTTTCTTTATTTTCAGACAGGATCAGTGTTGGATTCTTAGCAATGTTCCAAACTCCTTTTACCAGTGAAGTGCTACGTAGTATTTTTCTCTCAAGTACAGTTACTCTAAATGTGAATTATCACACAATAGGATGGGGAAAGGGTGGCAAAACATAAGGAGAAAATATGTGACCATAATTCAGACTAAATTTTGGTTCTGCATTCAGGTACCCTCTGAAGGTCCTGCTTCATCTTTTCACCAAACATGAAACTGGATTTCAACTAAAAATCAATCTAGTCCAGTGCTCCTCAGCTGGTTTGGATCCAGATAAAATCCAAAACAGTGATCCATTGTTTACATCTTACTGAAGATCCAGACCATCTTTTTTACAATTTTCACAAGGCCTTCCTTGGCCAGCTGATTCCAGAGATTATCACACACAAAACCAAGCTCCCTGGGGCCCAGTGTGAACGTTGATGTAAAACTACTAAGGCAGCAAGATGCAGCAGTGTCACTCACTGTTATAAATGTTTCTGAGGACTGTCAGTTCCTTTTTTAAGGAGTGTCTGTGCAGTGGCTTTAATGGAGTGGATTCTGTCATCTGTGTTCTGTTACCCATGAAGTAACCTCTAAAGCATCTCTGTAATTCTACCAGCAGGCAACTTCCAGAGTCTACTTAAATGTTTCTCATATTTATTGTTCTCAGCCTCAGCAGCTCCTGACTGTCCTTAGTTTGTGTTCTGTGTTCATTTTTTAACCAGGGATGTCAGAGAGAGAGCGGCAAGTCATGAAGAAGCTGAAGGAAGTGGTAGATAAACAGAGGGATGAAATCAGAGCAAAGGACCGGGAACTTGGACTTAAAAATGAGGATGTAGAGGCTGTAAGTGGCTCTTGCTCTTCCTATTTCTCTTCCTTCTCACCCATGCTTCCAGAGCCTGGTTTCAAGTTTGAAGTTAATACAGAAAGTGTAAACAGTGCCAGATTCTTAGTCCTGCAACTGAAGTGTCCAGCAGAGCTGTGGAGTGTCCACAATGGTCAGGTTTCAGTTCACCCCCAACCAGGGATGCCATGTGAATCACCTCTGCATGAGAAGGGCACTGCTCAGCCCAGGCCACCTCTGCCAGCAGTGACTTTTTGTTCAGGGCTTAGTCTGAGATGAATCACAGACTCCACTGTGACTCTGGGGATGACAGGAGGTTTGGCACTTTCTGTGTCAGGAGGAATGACCTCCTTACCCACATTTTGCTTCCCATCCTCACACTGCTTCATGTCCTTAGGCCATGGGACTTTCCTGGTGCTAGGAAGGCCAGGCCTAGGTGATCTCTGCTCTGCCCAAGTGTTTCTGCCAGGTGCTGCAGCCTTTTGAGTTGGGGCTGTCCACACACACCCAGCAGGTCACATCCTGCCTTAGGAGAGAGCCTTGGAGCTCAAAGCAAAGTACTTATAATCTGAATATTAAGGATTCCTCTGTCTTGTATTTCTTCTCCTCTGGGTTAGGATTTGATTCAGAATCCCATAAGCCACCCTATCCTTGAACTAATATCAGAAGTGATGGATTTGCTTTTATCTGAAAAATTCCCTGTGCTAAGGGAATTTAGTCTAAAAATCAATTAAATTTGGGTGACTGTAGTAGATAATTAGATACTAAAAAATTAATCTGGGGGTGAGGAGAGGGGGGGAATTTTTCAGATTAAACCAACAAGAACCCTCTAGTTTAAGATGAAGTTTGGGACTGGGCCATCATGGCTGATGGCTGAATGGACACTGAGCTATGGCAGGGATGTTTTGCAGCTTCAGCAGCAGCAGAACAGGTTAATGAAGATTAACCATGACCTGCGGCACCGGATCACAGTGGTGGAGGC
Source organism: Lanius collurio (assembly GCA_020086605.1). Classification (NCBI taxonomy): domain Eukaryota; kingdom Metazoa; phylum Chordata; class Aves; order Passeriformes; family Laniidae; genus Lanius; species Lanius collurio. The sequence continues at coordinate 8,797,192 of JACBWW010000031.1, read as the reverse complement.
CCAGGGGAAGGCACTGATCGAGCAGAAGGTGGAGCTGGAAGCGTATCTGCAAACCAAGGAGCAGGAGATGGGCAACCTGCGAGCAGAGCTGGGGAAGCTCAGAGAAAAACTGCAGGGTGAGGACAGCCAGGCCAGCCAAAATGGGGAGGAAGTAAAGGTAAGAGGCACCTTGAATCACTTTTTAAACAGCCTTTTAAAAAGCTTTGGACTTCATAGCAAGTACCTGTTTGGATAATCTCTGGAATATCAGCTGTTAGTTGATATTGGAGTCAGACAGCCTCTTGGCAGGGCTGTGGTAGCATGTTGGCTTCATTTTGTTTGTAGGCACCTACCCCTTCCCCCAAAGGAAAACAAACCAATTCCTTGAAGAGTCTGGCTTTTCCAAAGACAAACAGCCAACAGTGGCTTCAGCTTTGTCAGATCAAAGATACAGCAAATATTCAAGGCCAGATGGGTCACAGGGGTGCACAGTGGTGATGGTGGCAGGTGAACCACAGTGGAACAGGAGCTGGGCCAGAAGTGGTCCTGGAGTCAGGGCACAGCTCTGCACACCTGGTCCATGCAGTGCTTACGGCACTTGGATCACTCAGGACTAAGCTGGTTTAGTGCTACCAAATCAACATATAAATATTTAAGGCACTTTTTAGAGGAACCAACTTTGGCCTTATTTCTGCTTTTGCTTCCTATTAGAATTTGTGCAGTGAAGTGTTGTGAGCACAGATGTTCATGAAAAGCAAATGTTGCTGCTGGCAGAGCTGGATTCTTGCAGAACAGGCAAAGTGGCAGACTGCAAATGGAGCTGGGCTGAGATCAGAGCAGCAGGAATGCAAACTTGAAGGGAGCTTCCTGATAAAAAGAAGCACTGATCTGTTGATCCCATAGTCCTCTTTATGGTTCCTAGTATTTTCCTTTGTGCCTATAACATTACTTTTTTCTTCCTAAAGCAAATGTACTACATTTCCCTCTCCTAATGATGCTCATAGCAGAGTAGGAAATGCAATTAGGGGTGTCATGATATTTCAGAACTTAGAGGAGCTCTATCACATAGAGCTGTTCAACTTGATGCATTGGTAAGAGCTCCATGGTGTAAATGCCTGACAGACTGCAGCAGAGAGTGAAACATCCAGTGAAACATCCAGTGAAACATCCAGTGAAACATCCAGTTCACTGGCAACAGGCAGGAATACACATCAAAAAGCAGAGACAAGTGCTGATGGAGTACCTTGGTCCCCGGGAATGTGACAGCCAGTGATGTGTTACCACGTCACTGCTGAGTTGGGCAAGCTCTGTATTAATAATGAAAAGGATTATTTCATTGCTGTTAATTCAGGCAGGACACCCAGCTTTGTAAAGGGGGCTGGGGAGCCCAGGCCTGGAGCCAGCAGGAGTGAAAGTGTCCTCAGTGTCTGCAGAGAAAGGATGCATTCTTCACCTCTCTCTAACTCATCAGTTCCATGGCAATGGTGCCTCTTCTCATTAGAGCCATTCCTGCTCCCTCTGCCAGGACAGTGCTTACACAGGAATTGCAGTGGCAAGCAGAAAGCTGGAATAGCTGCATGCTCCAGAATGGACATTGCTTGTTGGCCTCAGTCAAGGACATTGGCATTGGGTACAGGCTGCTCTGTCTTTGCTGATTTGAGCCAAATCTAGCAAAAATAGTTTATTTGGGCAGAGAGTTTATTGGGGCAAATATACAACCAAAAGAAGAGACATCAGCTCAGACCCCTATCTAGAGGGTGAAGAGGAGGAAAAGTGTTTGAGTAATTTCCTTTGAACCTCTTGTTAGGTTGCCTCAATCTTTATTCCATGTAGTCCATGCACAGGAATGTGTTTGGATGGAAGGGGTGAGCAAACAGTGCCCAAGTGAGCATCACTCCACTGCCTCATCCCTGCAGGACAGGGACTGAAATTCACCTTGCACCAGCCTTAGCCTAATTCAGCCTCAAACCATGTATCAGTGTATTGCAAAACCTTCTCACAAACACAGGAGCTTAAAAGAGGGTAGGATCAGAATTCCAAAAAATGGACTGTGTAGGAATTTCACTAATTAACTCCTCAAATTTCCAGTTTGTATCCCAGTGAGGCGTCACTGCCACACAGCAGCTCTGAGACTCTGATCTCTGCATCCTCCCAGGAGGGTGAGTGGCTGACCTGGCTGTTGGCAGCTCTGATTTCATGTGCTGGCCTCTATTAGTTCTTGCAAAAAGCATCACATTTCAAAAGGGCTTTGCTACATTTCAAATATGTTTTCCTGGAACAGGGTGTCCTGCATTTATTTGTATTGTTATAAATCCTGCAGGCCTCTTAAGGCTTGGAGCTGCTTTTCAGAATCTTGATTCCAAGTACCCTTCCCAGAACCTTGTGATTTTTCATTACCTGCTCCTCAGCTCTGTGCAACTGCTGAGTGGAAAACCAGCAGAGGACCTGAGCAATGGTCTCCTGTGTGCTGTGCTTACACAGACCACGTTTCCACAAGCACTGTGAGCCACAGAGTTCTGAGCAAGGGCTAGAGTGGCAGGAAGCAGCTCCATAGGCCTGGGAATCAAGACTCATACCTAGAGAGCACAGTCTGGCTTGTTGGGAGCCACAGAAACTGGGTGGTGGCAGATAAAATTCTTCCAAGCTTCCAGTGAACTCTTAGAGGACAAGAGGCAAGGGTCCACGTGTATAAACACCTCAGCTGCAGTTTTCTTCCACTTTGTAGCCAGAGCTGGTGCTAACACCCCCCCTGGTTTTCAATGAAAGCATAAGGGGGGATAGAAACTTAAATCTCCACTTCATATTTTTACATTCTAAGGAGACACCTCTCTGTGGGAGGAGCTGGAAGGAACTGCATGACCTTTGCCATGACATTTTTTCAGTGTCTGTATAAAAAACTGATGTTTGATTTACACCATTTGTTGAAAGAATGAATTCCTTAAGATGACTTATCAAAAATTAGACATTTTCAGTGGACTTTCTGCCAGTCTGGATTCCACAGGAATTTCTCCACAAAAAAAAAACCTTTATCCCTTATAAAGTGGCTCAAGCTGGACCCTGTGTCCAGGCCTGCCAGTCTCACCTGTCCTGTGTCATCGGTCAGCCTGTGCACAGGAAGGGACAAAGAGATCAGATGCAGTGATGCAGATTCTTCTGCATTCTTTTTCTTCTTACAATTGCTGTGGTTCTCTTAAGAAAGGATTTAATAGTGCTGAAAGGAAGAGGCTGGGAACTGTTCTGATAAATACTTCAAAAACTCCTCCGACGTGCTCTTGCACAGTGAATTTAAAGCCCACGTTTCACTCCCTAGGCAGAACCAAACAATGATGATTGTCTCTCTGAGTCAGAAAAGATGGCAATGGACTTAAAAGATCCCAATCGCCCAAGATTCACCCTGCAGGAGCTCCGGGATGTCCTTCATGAGAGGAATGAACTGAAATCCAGAGTGTTTTTGCTTCAAGAGGAGCTTTTATATTACAAAAGGTGGGTTACATCTCCTCTCCTGTTGCATGATATACTCAGGAGAGCCACAGGGCAGGTCTAGAAACAGTAAATGTGCTCTGAAATTCTGTCCAAGCTCATGTTTCTGCAAAGGCTTGTGCAGACACTGAGAGAATTGGCCTCAGCTTGAACCTGGTACCTCAAACTTGTCCTTCCCTAACTCCCAGGTCTTCCCTGAATCTTAGAAAGATCACAAACATTTAATATTTTTGAACTTCAAAAATGAGGATAGGAGTGGGTCTAAAGTGAAAAGTCTGGACCTTTTATTCAATTCATTCCCCTTCTCCCTCTCCTTGTCACAATGTGAAAAAAATACTGAATGGAGACCCAGTTCTAGGTGCTGTTCCTTGATTGATAGAAAAATCTTCAATGGATTTTAATGGGTTTTGAACAGATCTTTTTGCATTCCTTCATCAACAGTGCTACCTCAGATTGGATTGTAGATCTCTAAGTGCTTCCATGGCTTGGGAGGAGAACATTAATTAACTTTTCTTTCTTTCAAGTGAGGAAATGGAAGAAGAAACTAGATCCCCACAGCCTACACCCATAATTCAGCCAAAACCCTCAACTCAGCCTGAATCTGGAATCAAACGACTGTAAGTAGCATATTTACTAAGCATACTGGATATAGTCTGCAAATACCAAATGTTTCTTATGCATAGGACAATTTTAAAGACTTTAAAAATTCAGATAACCACATTCCTACTGTATATGAGAGATACATTGAATGAGCACTTGGCAGGTGTGAAACAACAGTTGGTTTTGGCCACAACTTTTGCCTAGATCTGTGACAGCTTTCAGGCTTGGATTATCATTTTCCCATGACCTCACTGTGCCCATTTCCCTGTTGACTGAAGCCTTTAGACCCTGACTTGCACTATGTGGGCAGCACAAAAACCTTCTGTTTGCTGAACAAATTTGCTGCTGAGAGGATGGTCACTTGCTTGGCTGAAAGAACCCCACCTTCTTCTGAAATATTAATGCTGCTGTTGGAACCAGAGCTTACTGCCAGAGATGTGCTGTTACCAGTGTTATCACTTAGTTATAAAATCACAGGGTTGGCCAGTCCTTTTCTCTGTTGAAACTCCCTCCTGCACATTTATTCATTCCAAATTAAGTCTTCCAACCTTATAGCAACTCTTTGGATTTTTGTGATACCGGAAGCTGAACTTTTTGAACTGCATCAGTGATTTTGGAACAGTTATTTCCTTATAAAAAACTCTTCCACCCTGTCCCCATGTCCATAACCTTCAGTCCTTGTTTAATAACAGCAGCAGCCCCATGAGAGTAAATTCCACAGATCTGGACTGACCCAAAACACCATGAAGTCAGGAGGGCACTGATAATTATTTGCAATAGACTGCAGCTTTCTGGCTGTGCTGAGAGGAACTTTCACATGAGTAGAAGATACACTTTGGGTTTGGATTTCAGTTTTCATTCTGCAGCTGTGATGATGATGATGATGATGATGATGATAGTACTTTGTTGCACAAGATCTTCACTGTAAAGTTTCTCTTTTCTTTTACATTTCTTTTAGAGCTTTTTAAAGCTTATTCTATTGTAGGGAATGGCTGGTTTCAGCTCACACAGTTTGTGTTGTTCAGCTTCCATATTTGATTTGAAATGCTGTCTTTGATAAAGCAAAGGCAGCATAAAAATCTAAATAGAGGTTGTAAGGCAGAGCACATGTTGGTGATGTATTAGCTTTGACTCTGCCTAAGCTGAAGTTACTTCTTTTAGCTGTCATGCTCTGTCCCCAGGTTTCACTCTGTTCTCTCCATTTAGCCATCACATTAAATAAGGGAATATAAAACTGTCTACCTGAGCAATCTGAAGGATGGTAATTGTTTTCAGGTTTGTCTCATTCTTGCAGCCTGTCTGGATAGGACTTTTCTGGTGGGGATTTTATTTTTCTTCCCTCCTCCCCTCTCTGTGTGTTTTCAACACTGTACTTGTACACAGGCTTTAGAATGTCAGGAAATGTCACTGCTGGGAAAACCAAAGAACCCAAGTGCAGCTTCTGTCCTGTCCCAACACCTGCTGCCCAGGCTGCAGTCCCTGCCTGCTGGGAGGTGTCTCCAGAGCTCTCTTCTCCCTCTCCAGGGTACCTCTGGCTGCCTGGGGAACACTCTGGCACATAAACTCTCTGGCACATAAACTCTCTGTACCCAATGATGTGATGAAAACTTGCAGTGCTGCTCTCTGCATGCAGAGTGCCTTTACACAGGAAAGGGGAGCTGCTTTTCCCTCTCTTTCAGAGGTTTCCTCCTGATTAAACAAAAAACTGAAGTACAAAAATAGGAGCCCTCTCAAGGGAAGTTTTATGCTTGCCTGTGCAATGTGCCCTTTATCCCTTCACCACACAGAGTCTGAGTGAACCATATGGATGTGTAGCCTGTGCCATGCAAAATGTGCTCAGGTGATTCAGTGCTGCAACTCCTTAAAGAAAGGAAAACAGAATTTACAGAAATCAGCATTTTTTCTGGGTTGGCACGTTTGGGGCAAACTCTTGAGTTCTGATCTCAGATTGACTGACTTGTACGTTTATTTTTTCCACATCACATGACCATTTTAATGAAATAATGTAACCAGGATGCTTTACTGAGGAGGAAAAGTCCAAGGATTAAAAATGCTCCCTCTGTTTGGAGCAGAAAACACCCTTTTGTTTTCTCCTTAAGACTACGTGCTTGTTTGTCACTGATGTCATGCCTCAAACAGCCAGGAGTTTTCTTCCTATTCTTGCAGTCTACAAAAGCTGGTGTGTCTGTCAGTTCTGCAGCTCAGGATGTGCCACGTTGCATAAAAATAGAAATCCTGGCTGCTGCTAATGATCCAACAGTGTTTGCCAATTTGTTTTCAATTTTAATCTCAAAACAGCAGTTAGTGAGTTGGGGAGAGCTGCATTTGGTCACAAGTGAAATGTCTCTCGTGATTTCAACTTAATCTTTAATTGACATTAGTCCACAGTTCAAAAAATTATTTGGCACAAGGGAGAACCTCTGAGGAGAATCCTTAGAAAAGCAGAGGGTGTTCCAGGTATGGATGGAGGTGTGTGTGGGGCTGGCTGGGCACAGAGCACTCGGCTCTCTCAGCCTCTATGCTGCATGGATTGTCTAATGCTCAGTGAAAGTGCTGAACTCTCACAAAGAACTCGTCTTGCTGTGAGCCAGCTCCAAAGTGCTCCTGCCAGAGCAGCTGCAAGGTTTCCCAAAAGCATTCAGCTGCCTGCAGTTGGCATCTTTCTGCATGAGAAGTAACACAGGTTCTTTGGAACACACACACAGGCCCTTTAACCACGGAGTTTCTTAGGAGGTTATTTCAAGAGTTCACCTGCAATTCTGATTTTTAACTTGAAAGTATCAACTGTAACCCTTGTAGAATCTTTAACTGTGATGCTGGTCCTCTCTAACGCTGTTTTCTGTGCCAATATCCAGTAGTCACAGCAGAGTCCTGTTTTGTATTTCTTAACATACACCTTCATCCTTCATTTCATTGTCTGTGCCTGTTTGTCTCTTGGATCAAAAACGTGCACTCTGCTCTGCATTGCTAGAGGTGGTCATACCTTGATGAAATCCAACCCAGGTTGCAGGCTGCCTCACAACAGGAAAGTGGTATCTTTTAGAAATCCAAAAGCAATTGAAACTGCTATAATAACTGTTTTTTCTAAACAAGAGTTTTTCACTGAGGAGAGCTGTCTTGGGTGATGGCAGATCCCCCTCTCCCTGTAATGTGTCCTGTGCTGTAATTCAAAGTAACCCTGTGTATCATGTTTGCCTCTTTTCTTTTTAATGGAATGCTTTTTCTTTCCCTTGCTCCAGTCTTATCTCTTCTGTGTCTGTACTTTCCTGACCAGGATCTTTACAGCCATAATGCCCATGGTAGCAGCTGGATTGATTCCAGACGATCCCACATTGCAGCCAATACGAAGACTTGTGTCCCTTGTAGGAATTTTTTTTAAATGTTTGGTACTGTGGTTTCCTCTTGCATGACCCCATGTTAACAAGCACTGCTGGTTGCATTCTCCTGGCTGCCTGTGGGATCCCAGAGGATCAAAGTGCCAATCAGAATGACCAGTCAGTGTCAGTACTCATCCCACTCCTCCATGCTCATCCTCAAACTGACATTTTATCACCTTTTGCCTCAATGTTGCCATGCTAAACCAATCAGTGTTCCTTGGAAAACTGGTGCAATATGCAGTTTTAATCAGCATCTGTTAATTCTGCTTCCTAAGCGTGGCTATTCACAGTTCTCACCAGTGCTTTTTGAGAAACTCATTTCTAACGATTTGTTACAATCATTAGTTAGAGTTACAGAATGGAGTGGCTGATTTCCACATTAATTTCCACTGTTAATTACAGGCTGTTGCTTTCATGTCTCTCTATCTATGCCCTGTATATTTTGTCTCTAATTATGTATTTTGGAATAGAGTATAAACTCTTCATAATCAATTCTGTCATCCAATTCTTGGCTCTCCCTGGAAGACATACTGGTAATTATTAATGCAAAGTCTCTTTGCATTAGAACTGCTGCTTTAGTGATCTTTATATTAGTGATCTTTATATATCTTTACAGCAGCAACACAGCTTTAAAATCCCTTCCTCTGCACACAGACAGGCTTTTTCCAAACATCCTCCATGAGAATTTTCTAGGCGTAATAACAATTTTCATTGTTTCAGAAGGAATTAAAAAAGCCAAACCCTTTAGAGATTTACAAACTTATTTTTCTCCTGCTTCATTTCACAATAAAGTGAAAAATTACTGAGCTATGACATTTGAAACTGACTGTATAAACACAGCAGTCCTTTGTGTGGGCTTCCAGACAGTAACCCTGAGCAGGCAGGACCAAGTGTGCTCTGCAGAAAGCCTCCATCTCTAAATGCTTCTTTTATCAGCTGGAGCTGGCTCTGGCCCTGAAAACACACAGTATATGTGTGTGAACTCATGAGATCCTGTGATGAAGGTGGTAGAAAAGTATGAGGCTAATTAAGTGCAAAAGACTTATTTCACTATTAAGGCTGCACATTTGAAGCCAAGAAATGCAAAAGTTCAGGTCCGGCTGGCACTGTTATTTATGTGCATTTAACTTGTGTAGGGGTTTATTTCACTTTCTAGTCAACAAGTAATTATTCTTAATGTTCTCAGTAATTACCATCCAGCTTCCTCTGTGATGAGAGACAGGGTAGGTCAAACTCCCTGGTGTGTACAAGGCAGCTGGGAGGGTTGGGATCGTGGTGCTGAGGGGGATGAAGGCAGTGTGGAAGGAGGGAGAACACTGGGCAAGGTGGGCTCGGGGTCAGGTTGGTGCCCTGACCAATATTCCAGCCCCTGCCAAAGCCGAGTTTATACTGGCACAGTCCCTCACTGTGGAAGCATTTAGCAGTTCCTGCCCTGGATCACAACTGATATTTGCTACAGTGCAGGCAAAACAATCTTGTCCTGAAATCCACCCACCACTGAGACCAAAGGGATCTGCAGCCAGCTCAGTCCTTGGGTAGCTGGAACCACAACTTTTGCATTTCTCAGCAGGCCTGAACACTGCACTAACACCTCAACAACACACATTGAATTTGCCTAATCCAATAACTCCATCCCTTACAAATAAAACAATACTAAGGATTTTCCAGCTGTACTTTTTAGCTGTATTAAATGGCTGTTGGTTCATGTACGTCATTATCTTAGAGCACCCAAGCTGTGTGACAGGAGATGACGTGCACACTCATGTGCATTCGTTTAGAGCCTTCATCCTGCAAACTCTCATGCACACAGGTGCATTTATTCATTCATTTTTGCAGGAATCAAGTCTATGTATCAAAATCTCTACACTAGGAAAAAATGTGGAGATTTATTTTCTTATCTTATGAACTTCACTGCTGACCACCTTTAAAAAAATTCTATTTCTGCTTTGTGGTAAAATATACAGATTTAATGCCAAAGATACCACTTTACTTATGCCAAGAAACTAACCTGGACTGTGTGGCTTTGTCACGTGAGGGCTGGGGAAGGGGGAACCGACATCTAAACGATACCTGCACCTTGTAGAGTCAACAGCTTTTAGAGCTTATCTGAAGCTTCTGTAGCCAAACTGCTTGAGACTGCAATGACTCCATCCCTAACAGCATTCTGACATGCACTCCCATCAGGCCGCTCTGCCTTGATCTTCTGCAGATGCAAACAGAGTTTTTTGCTCGGTGTTTTGTTGTGCTGTGTATTGGGGTGGGTGTTTGAAGTGCTTTCAGGATGATAAACAGTCTTCTTTCTTTTCCCTCCCTCCCTCACTGCTCCCTTCCCGGAAGGTTTAGTTTCTTCTCTCGTGATAAGAAACGTATGCAGGCGTCACAGAAAAATGTCCACTTCCAGGAAACTTTTGGAGAATGGTCCCATTCAAACAGAGATGACTCCTACATGGAACAAGGACAAGAAGCCCTACAACATCTGTGACTAAACCCCTGAGGTGTTTGGTTTGCTGCAGTAGATCTCAACAGTCTCATAACAAGAAGCTTCTGTAAAGCAGCTCGTCACTCTTACTTGCCTTGCACACCTCGGGGGTTGTTCAGACTCTCCAAAAAGGATCCCTCACTGTTCACTTGGTGACTGTTTGCTGCAAACAGGAACCCAAGCTTTGTAGTAACAGTTGCTGACACCCTGGGACATGGAAGCTTCTAGATGACTTGTTTTGTGCTGAATAACAAGTCTATGATCTTGTTCATGCATTAACTACGGTAACACAAGCTTCTTTAAACCAAAAAAGGACCTGTGCCATTATTAGAAGTTTGTTTGCAGTGTATATCTAGTACAGGGCAGACTCTTTCACCCTGTTTGTTAACACTATCAGTTGTTTGCTTTTTATTTCTGTAAGAATTTTTTCAAGAGGGATATGACAGCTGGACCCCCTTGGTGGCAGCCACAGCTCTGCTGTGTCCTGTCAGTGCCGCTGGCATCGGCATCTTGCAGAGTCACCCCTTGGAAATCCACCTGACACAGTGATAATTGGAGTAGCCTTGAGAGGGACAGTGAGTGTACATTTCCCTTGTGCTTATAGTGCCTAAAGCATGAAGAGCCAATGTATGAGGTGAGCGTGCCTTGTGTTCTGCAGTATTAATAGAAAACAAATTGCTTACAGGGAGGAATCCTAACTCTTGAATTTTTTCCTTTCTTACCAGGGACTTCCCCCCAGTGTAGCAGGCAGCTGCTGTAAAGGGATTAGATCCTTCCCACAGACAGGTTTTTAATTAAGTCACACTCCAGTTTCCTGTCTAGGTAAGAACTGCCCAGCTTCTGAGGGAAATGCGTCCTCAGCTGGCTGACATGAACTATTTCACTGACCTAGATGTGACCCCAACCTTTTCTCTTGACTAAACACTACTTGGGCAGAGCAGATAAATTCTGAGTGTGAGGCTGCTCCTCTGGTGTTGGCAGATGTCTGGGTAGCCCCTGTTACAGGGCTGAGCCTGGCAGCCGACCTGCCAGGGGCTGGGGTTGGATCTGCTTTGCAGCTGAGCTGGTGAGACCCTGGCTCTAACTGAGGTTGTCCTTCCAACACTAAAACCCCACAGCATCAGCAACGTGGACAGCCCAGTGTCAGTGCAGTCCCCACCTCTGCTCCACACACTCCACAAGGCACCTGACCAGGTGGGAGAGGCTGAGCATATCCACGGCTCCGTGTGAGGATGAGATTGAGGTGTGTCTGTGACCTTTGCTGTGTGCTGGGAAGGTCCATGCTGCAGACCACTGCTTGTGGGGAGGATCCACTGCCAGCAGGGCCATGGGCAGCTTCTGCACATGCAGCTCAGTGCCAGGGCTTGGGAGCTGCTGTTGGCACCTCAGCCCCAGCTGCTCCACCTGCTCTGTAGAGCCCCTTCTCAAAAATGGCACCAAGGAAAGGAAATACAGCTCAGGCTGGAGTAAAGCTTCGTGTACTGAGTGTAGGAGGAACTCTCAGAGGACTCCAGAGGGCTTAGTACAGGCCAGTTGTTTTTATTGCAGGGTGATCCAAGACTGGATTTTTAATGTGTGTGAGCAGCAAATGGTTCTTTAGCCCACCTGTAGTAAAACCCTGTCAGGAAACTGCTCCTTGCAGTGTTGGGCTGTGTGCTGCCCTGCTCCTGGCTGTAACTGCTTCATTCCAAACATGCACCTTTTGTGTGTTCTAGGTTGGGAAAGTGTTTACTGTGTCCCCCTGGTGTCACTGCAGTTCGGGGCAGGGGGGACATGTGGCCTTAAATGCAACCCCTGCATTTGACACGGTGACCAGAGTCCAGCGTGGGTACTGGGCAGATGCACTTCTGCCTGGTTATGTTTTGGTAATGTCCTTAAAACAGCAGCACATCCCCCCTCGTGTGAAAAGCAACTCTTACATGAGAGGAGTGTCTTAATGATACTTAAATTGCCAAGATTTGGCTTCACTTCCATATGAGAAAACAAAAGGTGCAGTACAGTCACATCAAGCAGTTAAATTGTGGATGACCCCGAGTCTCTCCTGAGCGCAGTTCAGTCGTGTGGCGCATTTAGAAGGGATGCAGTGAGCAGAAACAATGCCAGAACGGGCAGCCTGAGTAAGCAGATCCCTTTGGAAATCAGCTGAGAGCAGTGAGCTGGGATAATGGAACTGCACAGACCGAACCTAAGCGGGTGCAGCACAAAGGAAGTCTCCTGGCCTGGTGCAGCCGGTCCCAGAGCCCGGGGCACTGTCGGGCCAGCCCTGCAGCCAACACCGCCTTCCCCCACATCTCTGCAGCTCATTACCTCAACCCCTCGGTAGCTCCTCCTGACATGCTGGCATTAACCACTCGTTCTCATGTTTGCAATGCTGCACTCACACACCCCAAGTGCCATCGGGAAGGATGGCGCGGAGGGAAGCGTTTGTAAAGATCTGAAGATCTGTCATGTAATGTTTGTCAATATTCAAGGAAAATCTGCTTTTAGAAAAGGGCCAGGATGGTGGCAAGGGGTGTAACAATCCTGCCTGCCAAGTGCAGGATCACTGACATTTTTTTGGTTTATTTTTTTTTTGGTTGGGCAGTAAATCATTTTAACAGTTTAATAAATATTTCTGAAAAACGTGTATTTCTGCAAGACTTGTGTCCTTTTTTTTTGTGGAAAGTAATGCCATCCCTTCTTGGGGATGCAGCCTATGGATCTGTCTGCATACAACTCTTCACAGAAATACAGCCTTAAATCAGACAAGGTTTAGGACAGAGACATTCAAAGGCTGATAAAACACAATTTAAAATACATTATATATTTAGGAATGGCTTATGATGACAAAGAACATAACAGAACCTTTTCTAGAAAGCACTGTAAGCTCCTTAATGGAAGAGGTGTGTCTGGCCCTGAAAGAGCTGTTTTGTCCTCTGTTTTCCCCAGTTCAGCTACAGCCAGCAGCAAACCCAGTTTCCAGAATGGATTTAAACCCTGTGTAGAAGGGTGAGGACAGAGTGGGTGCAGCTGCAACCACATTTACCCATGACACCCTCCCTCAGTGATTGTCCATGGATTCATCAGGAACGTGAGGCATTTTGTGACCTGCTTACTGTCCTGTGGTTCACATTCCCCTGTACAGAGGAGTTTCATCCTCCCATGTCATAGACAGTGGATTGGTTCCATGCTTCTCTCTCACCTGGCAGAGCTGGTTAAGGACACAGTACCAATAGAGGTCTTGCCTGTCCCAGTGTCTTCACAAAAATGAAACCACTTCCCATCAGCTTCTGTTTTGGGGCACATTTTTCAGAAGTTTCAGTTTGTTGCTATTCCATTCCTGTGTCTCCAACATGGGACTGTTTCATAACTAACATGTGGACATCTGGCCCACAGATAACCCCTCACCCAGGCAGCCAGATGGGTCCCAGACAAGGTGTGCACTCAGCTCAGTGGGACACCCTTACACATGGTGCATTTCTTACAGCACTCACCAATTCAAAAACATTAATACAAAAGTTTATTTTCACTAAAGAACAATTCAACACACATCTGAACTGCATTACGAACCAAACTACAGAGAGCTGCTGGCAGCAGAGTCACAGGCACAAGGTGGCAACACCACAGCTTGTTCTGGGAATGCTGTCACAGCCCCGAGCTGCTGTAAGGGTAGGTCACACACCCCAAGGACAAGGCACGGTCACCTATCGGTGCTTATCATCGTCTCTTTGCTTCTTAGTATCTCTCTCCCTGCTCCGGTCTCTGTCCCTGTCCTTCCTGTCTCTGTCCTTCCTGTCCCTCCCCCTGCCCCTCTCCTCTTTGGAGTCTCTCTCACTGTCACCCCAAGCCCATGACCGCTCCCTTTCTGGCCAGCGTTTGTCCCTGCTCCTCTCGTGGTCCCGGTCCCTCGTTCTCCAGTCTCTTGTTCCCTCACGAGACCAGTTTCTTTTCTCTGATGATCCTTCTCCATAGAAATCATTTTTCATGTTTGGCAAATTGATGGGCTTTCGGAAAGGTCTGTCCCGTCCTCCGAACCGCAGCTGCCCGGATTCTTTTTTGCCTCCAAACCCACCTCCAAGCCTCCGGGGAATCCATCCTTTGAGAGTTCTTTCCAATTCAAAGTCTACAAAGATCTCATGTTGGTCAATGACCAGCCTGTTGGCATCTCTGTGGGCCTTCAAGAGCGCACGCTCCTCTTTATACTCAATAAATGCATAACCCTTGGAAAATCCCGTGACCAGGTCTCGAACCAGACGGATCTTTCTGATGTCTCCATAACGGGAAAAAACCTCTTTTAACTTCTCTTCTGTGGTCTGAAGATTGAGCCTCGCCACGAAGAGGGTGAGGTGAGGATCTCCCGTGACGCCCTTGTTGGGTACGTACCGAGCCAGCATCGCCCGCCATATGGCCCGGTCGTGGGGCTCCTCATCTGTGCCATCGATGCTGCCGGCCTTGAGGGGATCGTATTCCTTCGCTATGGGGGCCCAGTCAGCCATTGTCTAGTGGGGGAGAACAGACATGGCACAGGCTCACGGCTGTGTCAGGAACAGCTGTGGGAGGCTGTTCTGTGTGTTCACACGAGAATCCACCAGTGTGACACACGAAAACAAACCAGCCGTGTCGCTGTTGTTTGAGTCCACAAATAGAACCGTGTCTGGGAGTCGGATCCAGCCCCGGCCTGCTCCAGCCTGAGGGGCCCCGGCCTTTCCCCGCGGCCCCGGCCCGGCCCGACGCGGCCCCTCAGCCCCGCTCCCGCCGCCGCCTGTCCCCTCACCCGCCCGGCGCGACGGGACGCGGCTCTCCGGGCGGGCAGGGGCCGATCCGCCGGGCCGGGACAGCCGCAGCCGCTCCCGCCGGGGTCGATTTCAGCCCCTTTCCCCGCTCCCGGAGCCCGCCAATCCCCCCGCCCCGCTCCCGGAGCCGCCGAGGCGGATGTGGCGCTGCGGAAAGGCCGTTGAGTTCACCCGGCTCGGTGCCGGTTCCCGGGGCTGACGGAGAGCCCCTCGTCTCTTACCGGCAGCGGAGAGCGGGCGGTGCCTCCTCAGGGGAAGGGGCAGGGCGAGAAACGCCGCCGGGCCGCGATTGCCGCCATGGGAGCTCCGGGGGCGGGAGGGGCCGCTCCGCCCGCGGCCCCGCCGGCAGCGCCGCCCGGCCCGGCTGGGAGGGAGGGAGGACCGGGGTGCGGCGAGCATGGAGCGGGGCCGGGAGGGGGAGGAGGAGCTGGAGGAGGAGGAGGAGGAGGAGGATGGCGGCCCGGAGAGCGCCCTGGAGAAGAACCCGTTCCAGTTGACGGCCACAGATGTCTACGACATCTCCTCCGTGGTGGGTCGGGACCTGCTGCAGCTCCGCGCCGGGCCGCAGCTGCCCGCCGCCCGTGCCCGGCTGCAGTTCAGGATCGTCAGGGTGCTGGAGATGCTGGAGGCGCTGGTGAGCGAGAGCAGCGTGGCCGAGGAGCAGCTGCGGCGGGAGCGGGACAGCCTCCGGCGGGAGCTGGAGCAGCTGCGGGCGGAGGCCCGCGGGAGCGCCCCGCAGGTGGGTGCGGGACACGGCCGGGGCACACGGGACACGGGCCCCTTCCCCAGCACGGGCACTCCACGCACGGGTCGCGGAGCGCACCCCGAACGACACCAGATGGGCCGGCGGATACTTGCGGTCTCTTTTGTGTCAGCAAAACGAGTCTCACAAAGTCACTTCCCGTCTTTGGCCATGAATTCTTGAAGCTCTTTCCTTCAGGGTAGTTACGGGTCGCAGTGCTGTGGATCCCTCGCTCCAGTTCCACTGCAGTGACTGACCCGCTTTAGCTCAGGAACTTTGCTGGCAGTGCCAGCAAAGTTGTGCAGACAAGCGCAGAGTACGGAGTACAAACCCACCGTGTTCAGCTCTTGCACAGCACCAGCCCCAAAGAAACAACTTGCTGTATGAAAACACTGAGGCTTTGTTACCCCGTGTGAGGGAAATGGATGTCTTGATTATTACAAAGGTTTTACATTAGGAAAGGCGAGTTCAGGTTTCATCTCTCTGACACGGAGTTTTGGTGTGGCATTAGATGGCTCAGCTTCTCTCATCATCTGAGAAAAATCTGATAAAAGCATCTTCTTGACAACTAAATTGCAATCTCTTTGGCATAGACACTTTGCTTTTAGGTCAGAGCCTGTCACAATTGTGGCCTATACTTGACTGGGGAACACATTCACCAAGGGAATACAAAAATATTAAGAACGATAATTAACTGCTTGGAAAAAAATCAGGATGGTGATGAATTCATACTAATTCTAAAAATTCCATTTTTACAAAATCCGGAGTTTTTACTCTCTGAGTGGTGAGTTTTTGGAGAGGTTACAAGATCCACCACTGTTTATTTTACAGCCCAGCCTTGGACCAGATCAAATGGTGATAGACCTCACAGATCCCAACCGGCCCCGGTTCACATTACAGGAGCTCCGAGATGTATTGCAAGAGAGGAACCAGCTGAAAGCTCAGCTTCTGGTGGTGCAAGAGGAGCTACAGTGCTATAAGAGGTAAAACTTGAAGTCAGCAGAGAACTAATAACTACTAATAACAATTACTTCATGTCTGGGAGGCTTATCAGATGAGAGTCTTGCAGGTTTGGGCCCCTGGGTCAGGATAGGCACCATCCAGGCATGCAAGTGACCCCTGTACTCCCCAGAGCATACAAGTGAGCAAAGAAAAATGGGGGAACAATGAAGTCTCTATGCAACATGATTTTAAAACTAAACTCCCTTCTCCTCTGCACAGTTCTCAGCCTGTTCCCATAACTGTCCCACTCTCAGCCTACGCACAGTTACTCCCACTCCACACCCAGGTCGGGTTCTCGTGCTCAGGAATTCATCTGTGCAGTCACAGCAGTTGCACACACACTGTGTCTACAGCCACACTACATACCAAAGAGCACGGGGGGTTTCCAGCTCAGCTTTAGTCAAAGTTTCCTTCCTCCTGCAGCACGACACTGGTTTATCTCTGCTCCATCACTCCCACAGGGGCATGGCACTGATCTACAAACAGAATATGGAGCTCTTTCATCATTCATAATAAGCTGTGGGGTTTTTAAGACTGCCAACAGAGGGTTGTATAAGGACCTTGAACTGTGCAAAGCAAGTGATTTCAGAGAAGGGTTTGGTCTTCCTTGAAGGGAAAGTCAGAGTGAGCCCGGCCTTGATCTTGGTGCTACAAATTCATTCATCCCCAAGGCTCTCCTTCCCAACCTCTGCCCCCTCTCATCAGGTTGGGTTATAATCTCTTTGGGTCAAGAAATTACTTCTTAATCTAGTCACAAAATGTCTGGGCATATTAGATTTCAGTTGAGATATCTCAGCAGCACCCTTCTGGATACAGTGAGCCTGCCCTTTGCCTTGTCTGTAACAGGCAGGTTAAGCCAAGAAGTTACACTTAAATCCAAGAATTTACAAACTGCCTGACAGCACTTTCCCAGCTCAGCTGGATGCTTTGCTGTGTAGCAATGGAATGACTTCTAGCTTTGATTTCCCAGCTGTTACACAGTTTAGTACAGGCCAAGTTAAAAACATGACAGTGGGAATGCTTTCAGTTTTTGAGTGATTTGAGTCACAGTGCTGTGCACCAGGAGCAGGGCAGGGCTGCTTTTCAGGGCAAGTAATTTGTGAGGTTATCTCCTCATACAGTGTTATAGCTTAAGCTAAAACTCATTTTCCCTCTAAACAGTCACATAAAATCCTCATTGTAAATGTAGTAGAGTAATTGTGAAGGAGAAGAAGATAAATACATGTTCTAAAATGCCTTGTACATATTGGAAATAAGCTCTGTATAGCGGAAGGTAACACACATCCTCACAGAGACTGGCTCACAGTGGCTCACAGTGACTGGTGGTGTTTGGGGGCTGCATTTATCGTTACGATTTCTGGGTAGAAGTTACCATGCAGATGTTAGAGCTCTGCAGTGTCACCCAACAGCTCATTGTCTCCTTTATCCAAGAGGAGGGTCTGCCTTGGAATTACCCCATGCCTGGTGTGACACCAGTTTTTAAGTGCTCTGTGTTTTTATTTCCAAATCCAGTCGAGTGTTGCTTGGCTACTGTCAGCCCGCAGCGACTGCAGGCACAGGCTTTGATCCACTGAGCTCTCCAAATGAATGAGGTCAGCTCAGGACACGCTGTGAAAACACTGAGTGTGCAGGCTGGGAAAATCTAACCTGGTTCCAAGTGGGGAAAACACCCTTGGTCAAACTGAAACTGTTGGCTGGAGTAGGCGGTTCCAACTTCTGGAGTGTAGAAACTCCCAAGCAGGATGACAAAATGTAGTGCTGAGGCAAAGCCTTTCTTCTCTCCTCTGTAGGGTGGAAAGAGGAACAGGCACCTGCCTTGCAGGGGAGCTGGGAATCTCCCATCTGTTCCCAACCTTGGTGGCTGTGCTGGAGGTACCACATACCCTGCAGAAATTCACCATTTGTGTCTGCACCCTCCTCTTCTCCTTGGAGTTTTGCACAAATCCAAGTGTGATTACACTTCCCTTTCACCCCCATTACCATTTGCCATTTTTGCTCTGTGGAGTGTTCTCATTAAAGCATAACCCTGGCACCATTACATTGCAGTATTTAGGGATAATAATTAATTATTTTCTACAAGGAAGAGGCTGGGCTGCCATGCCTGTCCTGTGAGCACTCATTCCACCCATGTCCCAGCTGCCCCTTGAGAGCTCTAACACATGCACTGTCACTCTGCACAAACCCACCAAAAATAAACAAAACTATTTCCTTTCTCAGTGGGATCATCTCACAGAAAAGAGACCAAACTGAAGAACTGGAAAAAGAAGGCAGTGGCAGCAGTGCTGGCACCAGCAAGGACAGTGAAGAGAAGACAATCATCAAACGGCTGTAAGTTTGTCTGCACAGGGGCAGAATTTGTGAGAACGTGGCACTCTCCTTACACGATGAATCCAGGGCTGGATGCTGAATTTTAGCCTAATTGGCTGGATATTGTTTTCTGCTCTCCATGTAAAGTTAAAAACCTGATAAAGCAATCTCTTCCTGTGGAAAAAGCACTGCACAGGAAAGCAACCTCCACCCAGGCAAGCAGGGAGTCACTTTTTTTCTAGGAAAAACAAGCATTTCTGAGCAAAGCAATTCAATACTTTGCCCCCCTGCCAGCTTCTCAGGCTGTGCTATGTGAGCACCGTGGCAGGTTTGTTTACATTGTACACAAAACCCATGAGCTTAAGCTGTCCCTAAAGTCCTCCAAAATAGCACACTGACAGGGCCAGCCCCCTGCATGTTCCTTCTTTTCCAGTTGTATATTATGGTTCCCTTTCTGCTATTGATTTTTTTTTTTAAGGTTTTC
This sequence comes from Lanius collurio, assembly GCA_020086605.1. Lineage (NCBI taxonomy): Eukaryota > Metazoa > Chordata > Aves > Passeriformes > Laniidae > Lanius > Lanius collurio. The sequence goes on along the minus strand of JACBWW010000031.1, from coordinate 8,777,970 downwards.
TTTTAAACATGGAAAATCCTCAAGGACTTAACTGCTGCTCTTGAGAATGGCACTGATGAGCGTTGGAGGCGTTGGGAAAGACAATTATTGGAAGAAGCAACATCACTCCTACTGCAGAAAATGAGCAATCTCATTAAAATCATGTTGTATAATATTCTTTCAGAATAGATTTTACTCTGCTTTTTCAGAAACTGTTAAAAGACACTTTTTGTATTTCTTACTGTCAGACATTACCTACATGTAGAAAATAAAACGTTTATACAAACATGGGGTTTTTTTCTTATTAAAAGAGCTTGTGATGATCTGTATCACAACATACTTATCCTGTCCAGCTATCAAAACACTCAGCCCAAATGACTTTGCAAGATGAAGACATATTTAAGAGACATGCCATTCACACGTGGCTGTTTTGGGGGTGAGGTGAACAGTGGAGAAAAGCACAGCAAAGGAAGAAAAGCTGCTGCATCAGTTCTGCCCACATGAAGGACTGAGGTGCAGGCAGTGCTCAGACTGGAACAGATGCACCAAACATTGCTGACAGCCAAAGGTCTCCTGTGGTAGGCAGTTGTGTTTTGCATAAGCTCTGTTCTTTCAATCACCTGCCACAAGCTGTATATTGGCCCCAGTAATGAGATTTAGCACCAGTGGAAGCATATAGGGCAAACAGAGGAGTGGGAAAAGAAGCTTGAAAGACACCAATTAGGTTCTCCATTTAGAAAAGTAGAATATCCAGAGCAGAAAAGTCTGAACAGACATAAAAGAAGCAGTGACAGGTATCAAACTGTGATCTTACTCTCTTCAGAAGTGAAATCTTTTGATTCCCTCTCCTACACTTGCAGCAGGAAAAATATAGGACACTTCCCACATCTGCTCAGCTGCACAATGTGAATGTAGCTCAGCAGAAGGCAGAGTTAGGAACAACTGTCTGTTAGCAAGGCCACACCACAGATGGCCAACCTGAGCCAGCTGCTTTAGCCAGGGCACAGAACTACTGAAGCCCTTTTGCCATCTTCAAAATATCAATAAGCCTTGGCTATAGCCTCATTATTATTTTCTAGTGCGTGGCAGCAGGGAAGGCAGTTATTGCATTGCCTGAGCTGAGGCTTTGTGCACAGAAAAAATTAAATAAAATCACAATCAACAAGAGCCAGGATGCACCTCTGAGCTGAAGAAGAGATCTTTACATGTGATCTGAACTCCATCCTCTTCCATAGTTTATCCAGGGATGTATTTTCCAATCTCCTTTAAAAAAAACAGTTTTGCTCCCAACCCAAGGGCATCTTTCCCTGTGAACCTTGTTAGAAGATGAAGTCTTCCTGTAAGGCACAGAGATAAACATCCAAATGACATGTTCCTGGGAGAAGTATATTGAGATAGATCTATAAATGTCTCTATATACATGTGTTCCTAGAAAAGTAAAGGATACATATGCAGTGCAACATGAGCTTTATTTCCATCCTCCAACGCAGTGCTACTCAATTACCAGTTAAGCTTTCAGAGAAGACATTTTATGTAAAACAGGGAGATCTTTCCCTTTCTTGTTTACAAAAGTGATGCTGAAGTACAGAGGTTTTAAGCTATTCAACCTGATAGAGAACAAGTAGATGTTTAAATAAAACAAACAAAAAAATTATTCCAATTTTGATTTAAGGGAAGTGCTCTAGTTTAACAGGACACTGTACACATTGCTGAGGTCTCTGTTACTGAGACCAGAGAAAAATCAGTGCCAACTCAGACAAGTTGGCCAATGAAGCTTACCTGAAACTCAGTACATGTAATGTAACAGGTCTCCAGTTAATTCTTCAGAAATGGGAAAATACCAGGCTTGCTCTGACGAGTTTGCCTTGTGTGAAGCAGTAAATAATATAAAGCACTTTATAGCTAATGATTTTCACAGCTTTCTTTCAAAATGCTCATGAACTGCAATGGAGACAGGTAGTATAGCAGCCACTTCATCAATAATAAATATATTCTTTATTTTACAGAGACATTGTCTTCAAGTTTTTAATTTAAAAAATACATCACTAAGCCACCTCTCTTGCTGCTGGAGCACACAACCAGGATGTTGTTGCTATCTAACCTATCACATAGGCAAGCATAAGATTGTCTAGAGGGCATTCAGTTGGAACAGCAGCAGCCTTCAAGACATGAGGAATAGAAGACATTAACAGAGCCACAGATCCCTTGCTGACATCTTCCAGCAGCAAGCGTGGCTGATGGCTCACAGCCATTTTCATCTACACACATGCCAAGCCTGCCTTGGCAAAAATTCCAACTGGTAAGAATTCATCTTTAACATAAAGGACCTGCATTGTATTGCCTGCCTATATCCCAGATTTGGCTCTCCAGCAGTAAATGTTCCAGCCACGAGATGCCAAGCGCTCGACTCCCATGTGAGACAGTGGGACCAGACCGTGCTGGACAGACCTACAGGACCAGGCAATAAGGAATCTACTTTCTTCCCTGCATGAACTCCATCACTACAGTTTGAAGCTGCGTATGAAGATGACTCCTATTTTTGGAACCACTATGCTCTACTTCAAGCATTCACAGTAAATAAATAGCTTCTGATGTGGCTAATTAGCATAGGAAGGTAATATAAAAAATTTTTGGAGAGAGCTTTTACTTCTTTAAAATCCTCCGGGAGACAACTCCAAGAATCAGCCATCAACTATAAAAAGGTACCTTCTCAAAGTTTAGAAAATAAGTAAATGTCAAACATTGATTCTCATTGTGAAGTTCTATCTTCACATCTTGTAATCAGTATCAACCCAGTCTATCAAAATCCATCCTCGTTTGGCTGGGAGTCATTTCTCCAAAAAAAGCAGCCAATGTGACCATCCTTTTTTCCCTCTCAGTGCCAGCGCATTCAGAGTCCATTGCCAACAGAATGTATGACACTGGAAAAACTGGATTCCTACCACACATTATTTGAGAATGACAGTAGCATCCGTCTCAGAGAAGCCTGTCAGCACTGGGCTGTGAAAAGCAGTCTGACAGGCAGTCAAGCCACTGGATGACCAAGTCAGTGGCAGTCAAGCCACTGGATGACCAAATCAGTGGCAGTCAAGCCACTGGACGACCAAATCAGCAGTACTTCTGTCATAAAGCCAAGTTCAGCACCCCAAAGTGGAGCGTGAGATTTCCTTTGCAAAAGCAGAAGCACAACCCCAGTGATTAAGTTTCTGTGCAAGTGGCACTGGTCACTATGCAGAAGCATTCAAATTTTAAGGAGGGTTTTCCTTTTATGATATAAAAGTTTTGGCAATCTAAAATCAATTATTCAAGCCTGCCTGGAAAACTGTAATAGGTATTTAAATACTGCAAAGCAACAAGGCAGTTTTTAAGGAGCTCGGAAGACCATAAGCAGTCCACTAAGAAAGCTGAGGGGAGTGAGGGCAGGAAAAAAAATTCACTGACTCCTTATAGAACACTCAGTCCAAAAAATAACCCCAAAACAAGGAAGATGAATTAGTGTTTCAGCCATGGATGAGCTTCAATGGAAGCTTTGCTTCTGTCTCCATAGTCGTACAACAGTTCTTCACCTGCCTTAATGTCCCTGGAAGCTATGAGGATGAGATGAGGCACACCATCGATGTCGTGGAGCTTGGTCTGACAATTGCCACACTTGCTGTGATTAATGAGCCTTCCCAGACGATTCGTTTCCTTCGTAGCATCGACACTGAAAGAGCAAGAACAGAACATGGGATTGGGCCTGGGACAGGGGCACATTTGTGGGCAAAGCCCAAAGTGCAAATCAGATAAAGAATGAGGAAACCACACAAGGCTTGAAAAATTAAGGAGAAGGAGAACATTACCATGTTACATTACAGAACAACCATGACTCCACAGCCAGCCATAATATGGCAAGGTAAAGAAACTGAAACAACTCAGAGATTTTTAAGTTAGCACAAAACCCAGAAACTGAAACATTTGGACTGTTTGAGCTGCCTGTTTCCAGGAATAGCAGAGTCCAGATGTGAAACAAATTATAAAGCTTGGACTGAAGTGGGTGTCAGACTGGAGAAACAAGGACACCCAGTCAAAGTTGAAAGAAATGTTTCTCTTCCAAGGAGTCTGTCCATCCTGCTTTTCAAACCAACTCCTTGTAACTCAGATAAAGGAGTTCATTTTACAGGACAATAAATTTAGGCTGAAGACCACAGCAGAACTCCAAGCCTCATCCAAGCAAATGCAACTCTCCACATATCTTGTTCTGTACTTCAGAGAACAGGGCTTTGAGTCACCTACCATTCCTCATAGCCCAGGACACTCTTGGGCCATGGATCATGGACCATGCTCTGAAAGATTTCATAATTCAGAGTTGCCATTAAAATCAAAATACTTGCATGAAAACAAGAAATGAATTAGCAGTATTCAAAGCCTGTATCAATGGAAACTTGAGCTTACCAGTAGGTTTTGCTGAGGTACTGGAAATAGTACATGTAGCAGCCTGTGGATGGGTCTTGAGCATACACAGCCTCTCGTTTCTTGGCATCAGTGATCTCGATGAGATCCCCATGATACTCAACTACAAATTCTCCTCGATTAAAATGTTTAGTAGCAATTACTCCTCTCCCTTTGCCATCGATGTAATCAATCTGTTGAGTTGAAAAGGAAATACTTTCTCATTTCCCAGCTGATTTACATCATTGCAGATACACTGATTACTAGGAAACGATTTGTCATTAAAAAAACGCTGCAAAAGGGGATTTGTGTGTATTGCAGACAAAGCTATAGAAGCACAATGCATGGCATTGTGGAAGAAATGCAGGATGAGTTTGGGACACACCCTGAGTTACTGAGTAATTGGACACAAAGTCTTCCCATCAAAGAACTAAGGAGTGCATTTCTGTAAAGACCTTAAAGCCCCCTCAATATTTATGACTGAGGCTGCACAGACACATTCTTCAGAGATCAATATTGCTCATTCAAAAGGAAAGAGAGTGTTCCAGTTTTCCTGAATTTTCATCAGAGAAGTGCAGGGTTCTGAGACTGAGTTCTGCTACTCTGTTTAAATAGATTAACATCAAGATACTGTATAATAAACAGTACATGGCTACTGAGGTTGGCATTATAGTTACCTTCATTCCTTCTTCTTTCCCACTTGTAATCAGCTCATCTATTTTTCTCCTTTCCTCAGTCTGCAGAATAAACAAGAACAAACAAAACCACAATATTGTTTGTAGTTTATTCTAGAGCTGGAAGGAAATTACCAACCAGTGACACTCATTGTTCCAGACCATCTCATATTTCCAGCAGACTGAATGGCAGAAAGACAGACTTCTGCCCCTCAAAATATCTATGCAGACAGATTCTGTTCTAAACTGGACCAGCATTTCCAAATTGTAAGCATGTTCTTAACATTACTTCAAGTGCACAATGTTATTTGCATTTGGACTGGAAACCACTTACAGACAGTTACATACTTCAAATCTTCAGCTAACCAGACACATAATAAGTAATGTCATTTTATCAAGAAGCACTACCTCCAATTCAGATTTGCTCTTCCTGGAACTTCTTCTAACTGGGTAATAATCTGTCACTTTTCGGTTTGGTGCTCTTCCTTGTGTTCTAAGGGGTAAGAAAAAGAGCACACACACACATTTCAGACAATTTTTATGTTACACCTCTAGAGCAAAGGTATGTGCAAGAAATTTTTATTTCAGCTTAGTAAGTTGAAAGGTGTTCAATACAAATCAGTGGGTTTTATCAGTACTCTTAGCTTCAAGCCACAGCTACAGCCCCTTTCTTCCCCACACTATTTCCATCACTCCAGTACTAATTCTTGAACAATAAAAGTGAGATGTCATTGGAAATCAACCGAAGGTCACATTACAGGTCTGGGGCCCCCTGCATGCCTTGCCAGAAGGCACTTGAAAATTTAGGTCACAAAAACTGCTTGGCAAGAAATTCATTCATGTTAGGTCACATTATTCTGATACCAGAAGAAAGGGTATCAGCTCAGCCAGGAAGCCTGCAACTGTTCTGTTTCTGACAAGACACATTCCCATTTATCCACAGAAAAGTAGGTCTTAATGGCTCATTAATTTCTATTTTCCATAGGTGACCAGCAAATATTTCACTTGTGACAGAACATACTAACCTTGCTTTCTGGACAAACAAGTCCTCTGCAAAGTAGATACTTCAATGCAATTTTGGGGTTTTTAAGATGTGATAGTTTGGGGAAAACAAAGAGCTGTCCTTTCACAATTCCACAAGTCACTTACTTTTTCCTTGGTCCTCGTTTTGCTTTAACCATCTTCTTCTGAGCTGGCTTTGCATTGGCCTCCTCAGCACAGTCTGCAGGCAGGGCAGTCTTCTGGGTTTCCACAGTTTCTTGGTTTTGATCAGAGGAGGGCACTGAAGGATTGCACCCACCTTCCTTATCCTTCTGGTCTTCTGTTTTCACAGCACCTTCAACTATTTTGCCACCATTCTTTTTTCCTGGTGACAAAGAAATCAAGTAAGGCTCCGAACTTAGGGCCAACTATACCTGAGTGCTTTAAATGAATTCCAGTAGTTTATAGTTCTGTCAAATGAGAGAAAAAGGATGGCAGTGACCCTGCACTGTTGGGCTCAGCAGCTGCACATGTTGGTAGCAAGTGGCCCAGGCCACCCAGACCAAATCCATGGGAACTAAAGGACTGGCACTGACAAGAAATCTACACTCCCACAACCAACATTTTCTTGGTTTTTTTATCCTACCCTGATACAACCACATCCTCCTCCTCAGACAATCGACTCAGGGATAGGTGAGCGTGGTTTAAAGCTGAATAATGTTTTTATGTAAAGTAAATCATCAGGTTTAGCAGTCCCATCTGCTGAGACAGATGTTTCAGTCTCACAGGAGAAAAGAAGCACAGCTGCAAGGCTTCAGCAGTGGGACAAGCTAAGGCCATCTTCACTTCCGTGTCAAAACTGGGGAGCCAAATCAGCAACTAAAGGCCCCAAGTTTCCAGAAAAGCTGACACTGCCTGCATAAAGTGAGATTTAAAATACCTGCTTGCTAGAAGTGTTTGGATAAATACCAAGGCTGTTAAATGTACTTTTAAACACAAGCCAGGTTGGTCTTCTTCCCCTTCATAAACTTATGGAATACTCCTATCTAGTCACTACAATGAAGCTTGGCACTCAGCATCCACAATTTGAGCTCCTCCTCACTGCTTTTACTTTTTCATGAAAATTTTAGAACTGGGGGCAGTGGGAGCACATCTAACAAAATAAGCAATCCAAAGCTCAATCTTACCAGCTCCTTTCCTGTAGGTTTCCTTTAGTGTTTTGCCCTGACATTTCACCTCGTGATACATGACAGAGTTTTCTTCTTGAAGCGGGGGGCGAGCACCAGGAGCTTTGTTGGGATTCAGGTAGCTGTAGATTTTGGATTGACCAACAAACACATTCTCCTAAAACAGACCCACACAAAGATCAGTTCAGCACAGAGATTCTGGGAACCTCAAGTTGACATCCACAACAGTCTGCAGTGACCAGGGCTGAGAGCTGACTGTGCTGATGCAAATTACACTGTTTTAAGCATTACACTCACTGAGGTTGTGATTTCTAAGTGAAAAAATACCAGTGCTGAGCACTCAGAGTTTACTAATGCAGACTCTCAGTCCAAGGGAGCTTTCACATAAAATGTGGCAAGATGGGGTAGTCATAGCCTCCACCCCTGTGCTTCACAGCACGAACTTTGGTGCTAAAAAAAACCCCAAAACCCAAGCCTGAGCTCCTCAGGAGGAAGGCGGCCTCAAAGAGCACAAGCCAAAAAAAATATGAATAACGCAGCAAAAATTGACCAGGCCCAGTAGAAAGCTCTCATAGCCAAAGAGGTATGAGCTACCCAGCTACTCTCAGGAGGTGTCAAATGTTGCCACAATAAATTATATGCTCAACTGAGCAGCATAGAAGACAGGAATCAGTTTTACAGCCTACCTTGAGTGACACCTCCCAGCAAAGCATGAGAGATAAACAGTGCTATCTTTTTATCCATTATATGTTACAAAAATAAAGTGTAAAAGTTGTTCGTGGCAAAAAAGCCCATTAAAGAGTCTGGGCAAAGCCCAGTTAGGAAAATGGCAAAACCCTCTGGCATGGCCAGACACCAGAGCCTGGGGTTTGTTCACTGGCTCAGGCTCCAAGATCCAAGTGAGCAGTGTCAAATTTAGCAAAGATTAGTGGAGTCCTGTCACCCTTGCTCTTACAGTCTCCTGCTACCTGGCTGTGTTTGCCTGTGTAGTGTGTCAGGCACCCGGATTTCAACGGTGAAATCCCAGTGTCTGGACAAACAGATGCAACTTGGCCAGAATGAGTTTTTCTTGGCTATAGTTTGACTCAACCAAAAGCAATTTTCAGACATTGCAAGCCAGTTAAAACAACAAAAATATGCATCCATTTTTTTTCAGAAAAGCAAGGAACAAAGGGTCCCAGTAGTTAAAAAAAGATAGCTGACATATAGCTGACTAAACAAATACCTCAGTATACCTAGTCACAGAGACACTGAAAAAGTAAACAAAGAACACAATAGAATAGATAGCATAATTTTAATAATTAACATAATCAAGAATAACAAACTTCCTATGTACATAATTCACACAAAATCAGATCAGTTAAAGGCTCAAATCTTAGACCATAAATAAACTTTAGTGAAGATTGAGATTGTGATAGAACAGCTTGAGTAAAACTAATCACATGGACACTCCCTGATCTCTAATATTTCTGAAAGGCCTGTGAAAGGCAACATTTGCTTATTAAAAAATAGGGGCTTCAAAGCATGAAATACTATGAAAACGCTCCGTTTTAACAACTGCAAGCAACGAACCCTGAGCTTCAAAGTCCTCAAGATTTAGTGAGAAGTTTAAATACGGGCATTTTGGGAGAAAGCCCAAGGCAGTGAACCTCAGTCCACCTGCCAGCTGAGCCTTCAGGCTTTGAATACACCATGAACAGGAAACGAACAACTATTTTTACAGCATAATTCCAGCTTCCTCCCTCATTCCCAGCTCCCTGCCTGCTGTGCTCTTGGCGCAACTGAGACGCCGCTGCCACGTCTTTGTCTGTGCCAGGCTTGAGACCCCGGAGAGCAGTGACTTTCTCAGCACAGCAAAACACACGAAAGGCTGCTGAGGGGCTCCGGGATTTGATACAATAGCCACAATTATTTCATTGAGAGATAAATGCAAAGAGACAAGCAGTCTCCGAGCAGCTGCCTGTGAGAGAACTACAGGACGGGGACGTTGGCACGGGGGGAATGCCGAGCCTAGGGCCTGTCTGCGGTAGGGCACAGGGAAACACGGAAAGAGTCCGACTGTACTTAAAGTTAACCGGTTTCTGAATGATTTGAGGGGCCCCCGAAGCCCCGGGCCCCGCGGCTCGCCGGTGCAGTCCGCACGCCGGATCGCCCGCACCGGGAGGAGCGGAGGGCACAGCAGACCCCCGGGAGCCGCCCGCCCCGCTCCGCCCGCCCAGGCCCGGGCACTGCTTACCCCGCCGGCCCGGGGGCGGCCGGGGCCCTTCCTCTCGGCGCTCTCGGGGCTTGCCTTCTCCACGCCACCCGCCCTGGTCTTGGGCATGTTCTTCCCTAGGAGCAACGGGGGAAGATCGGCACCTGAGCCATGTCCGGCGCTGCCACCCGCGGTCATCGCCCGGCCGCCGCGGCCTGCGCCATGTTTAAAGGGCTGGATGCGGCAGGGCGAGCCGCGGCAGCCCAGCCCCTTCCCGGCGAGCTGCGCACACCGCGCGGGGGAGGAGTCCCGCCGGCCCCGGCTCCCCGCACCTCCCGGGAGGAGCTTCCGCGCCGCGGAGATGCCCCGCGCCGCGCGGGCCCAGCCCCGCCGGCCCCGCCGCGCCGCGGCCCCGCTCCGCTCCTCCCCGTAGCAAGACACTAGT
>JACBWW010000031.1:8725488-8767697 GCA_020086605.1 Lanius collurio | reverse complement strand
CGCCCACGTGACCGGGTAGCTCGCGGGGCGGGGGGGTCACGTGGCGCCGAGCGCGCGCCAGCGGCGGGCGGTGGCTGGCGGTGTCACGTGGGCGGGGAACGCGCGCGGCGCGGCGGGGGGAGGGAGGTGCGGCCCGGGTCACGTGGTGCGAGCGGCCCCCGGCCCCCCCTCCCCTGTGAGGGGAGGGAGGGCAAAGATGGCGGCTGTGAGTTAGAAAGCGGCGGGCGGCGGGGCTGGCGGCGGAGACTTCCACGAGCCCGCGGGAGGATCGAGCGAGATAGAGAGTGAGTCCCACGCTGTCCTTTCGCCTGGTGCCGCGCTTGTTTGGCCACCTTGGGCCCCTCCCCGCGCTGTGGGGCCGCACTGGTGGTTTCCTCCCCTCAGCTCCTCACCGGGGCCCGCGGCGGCGGCGGCGCGGGGGTGTCCGGGAGGGACCCGCCGTGCTGGGAGCGGCTCCGCGTCTCCCTCGGTGCCTCAGCCCCGGAAGACTGTGCGGCCGCCCCCGCGAGGGTCCCGGTGGGCTGGGGCGGCGCGGCGGGCGGGGGAGGCGCCGCCGCCGCCCCGGCGGAGCCCCGGGTGTCCCGCGAACTTCGTGCCCGGGGGCGTGCGGGGGCGGCCGTCGGGGCCCCCCGGTTCTGGGAAGCGCCTCTCTATCGGGGGCGGGCGCGGCGGTGGGTTTGGCCGCCCCCCCCCGCCGCATCCCTGCGCCGGCAGAGCCCCCCGGCCCGGCCCGCGCCTTTGTGCGCTTTTTCCGCGGCTGGTGATTGTTGCGGTTTGAAATGGAGAGACGAGGCGGGGGGGATGGGGGTGTTTGATTTATGGTGGCAGAGCGGCTCCGAAAGCCGCCGTGAGACGGAGCCCTCCCGCCCTTGCCCGGGGTCGCGGTGCTGTTGGAGGGATCTTTAAAGAGGTGAAGGTCTGGAAACAAAAAGTCGCGCATGGGACAGGATTACGCAGCCGATTCTGGCCCAACCCGGAAGTTTATGTCGGGAACACGTGTTGGTGGGAAGGTGGCGAGGCAGGAGCCGCCGAACCCCCGTCTCTCCCGTCACCTCCCCCGGGACTTCCCCGCCCGGCCGAGCCCTCCGGGGCCCCGCTGCTCCCAGGGAGCTGAACCGCCGCGACAGACACGGCCTCAAAGTCCAGGGACTCTTAACGAGCGCACCTCAAACAGAGGTTGCTAGGGTGAGTAATAGTTTAACGTAGAAATGCCCCTACAGTCTGATGGAGAAGAGGCCTTGTGGGTCTTCTTTCTGGTTTTTTTTTTTTGTTTTGGTTTGGTTTTTTTAGGTTGTTTCTTTAATTTTTTTAGCTAACCAAGTTCCACACTGCGTTTAAGAGTATAAATTAGAACTCTTGTACTTTCTTTCAGGTGCTCATAAGCTGGTTCTATGTGTTTGAAACCTGTTAAAGCTGAGGCAAATTTTGTAAATGCTTGAAAAAAAACCCCAAACTAAAACCCCCTTGCATCGATCCATTAGGTAACTTCAGAGTAAGTAAAAAAAAAAAATTACTGTGATCAAACGACACAGTTAAAGTTAGGAATTAACTCAGTGGTAGATTATTTGGCTTTAGACTACCAAGATTGGGTTGTGTCTGGATTAAAATGATTTAGAAACATACATTAGTGTTTTGCAAGCTGCTCTCCCCCAGAATTGAAAATCTGTAGTTGATGATGTAAAGCAAAAATTGAAATTGTGTAACAGCATGACATTTGAGTTGGTATTCTGTATCTGCCTCACAGCCATGAGATGTTATATTTGTATGCAATCTTAATAGAAATAAAATGCAGGCAGTTTTTCTTTTTGTACAGACTATTTCTTTGGTTTCAAAACTGGCTGAGAACTATTGTAGAAGCTGTTGAAGCAGGCTGTGGATATAGGAAATAATGCTTTGAGACACACCTGGAACTGGCTCCCAGGCTAAAACTAAGGATGCTGGTGCTCACATGCTGCTCTTAGTTCTTTGAGTTTTTACTTCTTAAAAACTTTCACTACTGGCCAAATTACCAGCTCTAGCCTTTTAGTCTGAAAGTTGATTTCATGCCAAATTATTGTATTGTTAAGTCTTTTAATATTTTCAAAACTTTGGAATTTCACAGACTGTGTAACATGACAGCTGTAAATTTTGTACAGTCATTAAAGATCATTGAGGCTGAGTCGATCCCCACAGCAGCCTGAAGTGTCCCTCATGTCCTTGAAAGCTTTGATGTTTGAGCAGTAACCAGCCTTGGAAAAATGGGAATGATTTTTCTAGGATTGGGGTTAATTTAGGATTTTTGTGAAAACAACTTTGAACATGTAACTGCAAAATTAACTATTAGTCTTGAGGTTAAGGCATGGAAGGATGAGTGAGTTCATTAATTAGGGTTTTGCTCTTTGATTGGATGTTGACTTGGAGAGGACCAGAAGGGGTTGGGTTGGTTGGGGTTTTTTTTATTGTTACTCAGGTTGCATTCTGGAGCCAAAAGCTGCAAGATGAGCAGAACCCACGTGGATATCCAGAGAATCCTGTTGGGTGGGATGGGGCTTAGCAGCCCTTACACCTCTGCTGTGAGAGCCTGCAATAAAGATGTGAAATTTTCAGGTCAATAATAACTCACGGTTTAGACAGGCAGAGAATTTGCAGGGCAAAGCTGTCTTGTCTCTACAACTTCAGTATTTGTGTGATATTATAAATGGCTTCTAGTATAGCTCAGGTGATGTGTATTCCTCAAAAAGGCAGTGGGATAAACCTTTCCAGCAAAAGAACAAGGGTTGCTGAATGCTGTTTGTGTCCTGGGCAAGCATTAACACCCAGGTCTGCAGTTGGGTGCACCACAGAGCCCAGGTGTCTGAAGGGCTTGGGAATAGCTGTGCCTGGTTGATTGTGATGTTTGATTTGGACCAACTTAGGGGACTGTAATTGATTATGGTTTTAAATAAGTACTTTAGGCATGCAGCATTAAAATGTGTAAGTCACAGACCTAAAAATCAAAAGGCTTTTCATTGTTTGGGATTCTACCATTATCTTTCTCAGGGGAGGCAGAGCAGGTTGCTTGACATGTGTTTTAGAATCTTTATTTCTGCTTTTTTTGTTTTGTTTTTTTGTACCAAAGCTAAAATGGAAAGAGAGAGAGAGCCAGGTTGGCATGGATACATGACATGATATTAAACATGGCATTCTGGTTTTGTATCTTTAAATCAGGAATTATTTACATAATGTGCAGTGATCACAAAACCGTCTCTTTATCAAAGTTTTAGGCTATGTTCTTCATTAGGAGAGCACTTTAGAGAAATGTTTGGGGTGTTTTGGTAGCCCTTCTTGAAATGGCAGCAGTTGTTTTTTTCTTGAAACAAAGAAAATAATTAAGGTACTACTAAGTGTTAAAATTTCATAGACACATTTTTTTAGTTTTATTTAATAGGCTGATTCTTGCTCAGTGACATTGGACTACCTCACTAAACATAGACAGTCTTATCTGCAAGATTCTACATGCTCAAAACAGTCTTTGAGTGGTGAAATGCTCAGGGAACAGCTTGTAATATTCACAACTTTTTAATAAGTAATTTCTTTTGGAGATTTTGAAGATGTGGCAAACAGGTCCTTATATAGTATTGCCAAGGCTGAGCTGCAGAGCTTGATAAAGTCACTTTCACTTGTGTTAACTGAGGAGCCTCCTACCTTGCAAGATTATGGAGCTGTTTCAGCCTGATAATGTTTTAAGCTTAACCAGCATGTGCTACAGAAAATAAACTTAAGTTATCACAATGCAGCTTCTCCTGTATTTTTTTTCTTCCTCATTTAATTTCCTTGCTAAATTAAAATGGGGAGGGTGGGCAGCATTGGTGCTTGGAAGCTGCACAAAGCCTAAAATTGGTGCTAAGTATTCAGTGACTTCTAATGTAAAAATTCTAGAAGTTCAGAATTCCTTTTGTTCCAGACAATGCAGCTTTGTTCCTGCCGTACAGAAACAAAATAAGTGAAACTAGTCAAACTTTCATTGTCCAAACTGACAGACAAACAATTGCTGTTGTTTTACTGAGCTTTTTTTGCTGGGTTGTGAGCAACCCTGAATTTTTAAGACTTAAAATTGGGATTATCAGGAGAGAGGTGCACCCAAGGGGATTTCTTACATGAAAACAGCCCCACTAGAAAGCAGTGCTTCTAAACTGGAGATACTTACTCTGAAATTTTAGGAATCACTTTGTTAGTTTTTATCACCAGTCGTGTACTGAAAACATTGGAATAAGTAACTAAAGCATTACTGCTGTGAATTGGTTGGTTGTTTTGTTTTTATTTTTTTTTTTTTGTGAACTCTGAAACTTTTAAGATATCTGAACCACTGTGTTTTTAAAGGTTAAAAATGCAGAGTTTGGTGTCATTGTGGGTAGGTTAAACTGGACTTGAAACAGATGTGATGAGTTGTGATACCATTGCAGGGTGGCTGGGGAAGATGTGTTTTTGTGGTGTTGATGTGGGTTTTTCTTCTAGCCTTGCTTTTGCTTTGAGTCTCAACTTCATAGAAAGGCCTTTTCCTCTTATATCATGTGAGCAGACTAGAAGTTCTTGAGTAATTCTTTTCTCCTAAGTAAAAAGCCCCGAGCTTCTGCCTTTTTGTGCCTCTATTCAGTACAGTCACTTAACTCTCAACCAAGTTCTAGTCATACCTTCTTTTAGGGCCATACAGACTAAAGAATGGCATAGCTGATGCTTTTTTCCATTGTGCATTTAGACATTTTCATTTATTTGTCCTTTGAGCAAACGTGCCCTGTGTGGAGGGGTGCTCATGCCTCTTTTCCAAATGGATACTGTGAAGTTTTGTGATTTGAAAGTGTTTTGGAGCTGCTGTTTTAACTGAGTGACCTGTGTTAATTCCACTTCTGTAGAGAAATTCATGTTCAGTTCTGAACACCAGAAGTACTGCTAAGCAAAAATCTCACCTGCAGACTTAAACCTTCCCCCTGCTCACCTGTTTCTAATTAGTAAACAATGCTGCAAGCTTCCAAACTTAGCTGTGATGGTCACTGTTAAGGTTTTAGTCTGATGAAAAATTAAGGATTTATCCTACTTAATTAATATATATAGTCCCCTTTTTTTTTGCAATGGGAAACGCAACCTTTCTGGAATGAAAGGTGAAACTAAAAGTCAGTTCTTACCATTTTTGTTGACCCATTCAGGGTTCTAGGAGACAGCCTAGTGGGTGGTGACATCCTATAATGGTGCTGCCATGTTAATTATATCTGCTAGATGGCTTAATATTTCTCAATATCTTCTGTACCTCGTAGTAACAAACCAGGCCATTCTGCCAATTTATTTGGTCACCTCAAATGCCTCTAAAAAAGAAGAGTCTGGTTCTGACAAGCAGGTGCTGTTTGATGGGGCTGTGTGTGGTCAGTGGCAGTCGCACCAACTGTTTGTTGCTTTGATACTGTTTGGGGCATCTTTAAGTCTTTGCTGCTTAAAAGTGTCTCTCCCCCTTGTCCCAGTACCTTGCATCCACTGCTTGTGGTGCCACCATCTCAGTATGGCCCCATGACAGAAAATAGCAGTTTTCTCCCTGCTCTTGCACAGACTAAAACTAGGAAGAGTCAGAACTAAGTGCCTGAGGCTTAGTTTATTACAAGAATTACCTGTTCTGCTAAACGTGCTGAGGAATATGTGTGACCAGCCAGCTGGATGTGGCTTAGCTGTGCATGTAGAAGGGATAAGCAAGGTAATGCTGTTTTGGAGTCTTGTGAATGAATATCTTAAATGCCATAAAATAACTTTGTCCATTTACCTGCTTTAGAGTAGGTGTTTGGCTGCATTGGGTTTTGATGTTTTGTTACCAGTGGGTGTTAAGGGGTGTGGAGGGTAAGTGAAATTAAGATCTGCTTGAGGTACATTTCAGACTGTAAAAGCAACATCTCAAGTTTGGTGAAATAATTTAATTTTTATCTTAATGCTAGGGCAGATGGGTTTCCTTCTTAAGCAAGTGAAACATGTAATCTCCTCTCTTCATCTTTAAATATGGAGTATTTGGCTTTTTAATAAGTTTTTATGCTGTCTAGAATAGCTTTTTGAAATTAGTTTTGCTTGTCCTACACATAAAGGAGTCCATGACCTGATGTTAGTGTCCTATTTAATAAGCACTTACACAGTATAGTAGAGGCACATTTATTCTCTCCACTATGCAAAACAAAATTTCTCCAGTGAATGAATGTAACCTAATGTAAGGGCAAGCAAGAAATAAAAGCTTTCCTTACAAGCTCTTTATCACTAACTTGTTACAAGATAAAGTAAATGAGTTTTAATTGTGCTTCCCTCATGCAGTTGCTTCACTGACAAAGATGGATCATTAGCATAACATGGTCTCACCATTTCTGCTCTTGGTATTTCTTGTAATGCTTGAAAATGTAGTGCCTCAAAGACTAGGTGTCTTAAGTTTAGGGGTATGATGGCATTTTGTGTAGTAAACGATTTAATTCTCCCTGCTGTTAAATTTGGTGGGTATTTTGAAAAGCCTACAAATAAACAAAAGAACCAGAGCAAACTGAGAAAGTGAAACTGTGTACAAGAGACTGTGAGTGCCCTTAAATCCAGGAGAGGGAGTTTTGTGTGGGCAAAAAATATATCAGAATTCAATGTACTTGTATTTACAGTTTAATTTCTTTTTTTTTTTTTTTCTTTTTTTTTTTTTTTAGAGATGGTGGAGCCAGGACAAGATCTGTTGCTTGCTGCTTTGAGTGAGAGTGGAATCAGTCCAAATGATCTCTTTGACATTGACTCTCCAGACGTGGTTCTTGCAAATCCAGCACCAACTCCAGCTGTTCAGCAGGTTAAAACAAGAACACAGGGGTTTGTTAGAGAGAGCTTGGGTTTGCTGTGATGGCAGGGTTAGAGAGAGTGATGTCCACAGCAAATGGTTGAAGCATGTGGAGTTTTCATAACTTTCTTGCTTCATAGTACTGAGATTGGAAGATGACTTGCTAAGTAATTTTAAACTTCTACACAAAAAAGCAATCTGAAGCACTTGAGGTCAGTACAAACAGAAATATGCTTAATTCTAGACATAACATGGGGACATAATGCCATGGTATCCATGGAGAGCTCTCATGTCATTGGGGTCTAGCTGCTCTACAATAAAAAGCATAAAAAGTGTAATAAAATCCCATGTTTAAGCTCTGTGATGGCCTTCACTCTGCCAGATTGTAGCCATTTCAGGCACAGACTGGGAACAAAAGCCTTAAGGTTTTATTCCCACTGACTTGCTTGCTTCCTTCCCTCTGCAGTCAGTACCGCTTAGTGCGTTAGAACTGGGCCTGGAGACTGAGGCTGCAGCTGCTGTGAAACAAGAACCAGAGACTGTATCTACTCCAGCCTTATTAAATGTTCGGGTAAGAGCTGGTGCTCCAGGATTTAGATGGGGAGGGGGCTTAGCCTGGGCTGGGCACCAGGTGCTCACTAAGCTGCTTTATCACTCCCCCACCTCAGTTGCACAAAGGCTAAAAAACGATGGTGAACGGCTCATGGGTTGAGAAGAGGACAAGGGAGATCAGCAATTTGTCATGGGCAAACCAGACTCAACTCGAGGAAATTAATTCATTGCCAGTTAACAATGGAAAAGGAAAATGAGAAATAAGAACAAATCTAAAAATACCTTCTCCTCACTCCTTCTTTTGTCCTGGGCTCAACTTCACTCCTGCCATCCGTGGGCTGAGGGGGAGTCCCTGCTCCTGCATCTGGAGCACCTCCTCCACTTCCCTTCACTGACCTTGGTGTCTTCAGGGTTTTCTCACATATTCTCACTTCTCCCTCCCAGCTGCTGATTGTGCAACAGTTTTTGCCTCTTATTAAATACCTTCTCACAGGCACTGCCAGTGTCACTGACTGGCTGAGCCTTGGCCAGCAGTGGGTCTGTCTTGCAGCAGGTTGGACTGGCTGTATCAGATATGAGGGAAACTGTAATGGTCATATCTTGTACCTGGGTGATGAATTTTTCATTTTTTTTTATTTCCTTTTCCTTACCTTAAAATAAAATCTAAAAGTAACCTCTTGAAATACGTTCATTGTATTTTTGCTCAGACTGTTGCAGCACAAGATAATTACTCTGGCATCTTCAGCATGTTATTTGAAGACATTTCTTATTACGTGTCTTCTAAAAACTGATGTATCCTGTGCAATAAATGAAAAGCTAATAAAGTTTGCTCTTTCTTTTTGACTGTTTTCTGAAAACTTACCTGCTTTTTTTGTTGCCAGCAACCACCATCCACCACAACCTTTGTGCTGAATCAAATAAATCAGCTACCAACTCTGGGGACGACAATAGTGGTGACAAAAACGACGCCTGTCACGACCTCGAGGCAGACGATCACTGTAGCAAAGATCATCCAGACCAGCACAACCACTCGGCCCTCGGTGGCAGCACCAGCAGTTCGAAATGCCTTGACCACTGCACCTTCCAAGGACCAGATTCAGCTGAAAGATCTGCTAAAGAACAATAGTCTTAATGAACTCATGAAATTGAAGCCACCTCCTAATATTGCCCAACCAGTAGCAACAGCAGCAAGTGAGTTTTCTCCTTTCTTTGTAATTACGGTATTTTAGACAAATAGTGAACTAATATCTTTGCACATCATGGATTTTCATTGATTAGTACAATATTATGGTAAAATGAAGTTGTTCAGGAAGCCTGATAAATTTCATTGTAACTGTGGTAGTGTTAGAATTTAGGGTGAAGTAGTACAAAAAACCAGACTTACAAAGAAATTAAACTCTTGATTTATTGCATGGAATGAGGAAAATGACAGATTACAGCTGGAAAATTGATAAAATTAATTTGTGAACATTACAGAAGTCTATTAGCTATGTTAATAGAGTCTCCATCAGTTCCTGTTCTACTGTGTACTTGGAACTACAACAAACTAGTACTTCTTTTTTATTTAGCATCTTCCAAACTAGATTTGTAGCACATGATGAAGTGTTTCTGTGAAGTGTCTCCTGCAAAAGAAAAAAATCTGTCCTTTTATTTCATTGATGGCATCAGATCTATTGTTTAAAAACTTAAGTCCTGAAAACTTGATGTTTATTTTCATGTTAAGTCTGAAAAGCTGCATTAACTTAAATGCCACAGGTACTTTTTTCTGCACTCCCAATCTTTGTTGTATTAATTCCTTCCATAATATTTCCTTATATGTTATTTTTAATGTGTGGTCAGCTTAATGCAAGGGAAAAGCTGCTTGTGTGTGAAACCTTAACTCTTTCAAGTTGTTCTGATTTTAGCATGACCTTAGGATCAGATTAGTTCAGTTTGAAAATATCTCTCTATTCCTGTTTTTTTTTTTCTGGGAGATACACAGGTGTTTTCTGAATTTCTGTTATTGTCATTGTCTCTGAAACAGGCTTTGCTGATTTTATAGGTGTGGTTGGCATAACCTATTTTTCTGTATGCAGAGGGAGTGCGGTATAGGAGCTGTCTGTTAGAACTGAAACAAAAAGCAGAATGTCCCTCCTTGTGTCATTGCTTTGTCTTAGGGAGTGGTTGCCAAAACCCAAGTTAGGACATGAACTGAAGTTGGGGCAGGGAGTAAAGGAAGTGAGGAAGAGGAGGGGAGAAAGTGAAAGGGGCTAAATCAGTCCTATTAAATCAAATGAAAACTCAGAGAAGCACAGAATAGGTGATACCAACACATAGTAACTGGTAGGGTGGCACAGCTGCAGAAAACAGTTGAATCTGTAGCTTCTGTATAAAGTGAAAAGGAGACCTTCAGCTTCTAAAACTGCATTCCTAATCTTACTTGTGTTCCTGTGTCTCTGGATCTTTCTTCATGTTTATTAAAAAAATGGCAAATACTTGGAGCAAAGAGAAGGTCTTGAAAGGAAAGTGATCTTTTCATTTAATTCAGGCAGCAGGAGTTCTAGATGGAAAAATATTAAGAAGTTAAATTATGCAATGTCTTTGAGGAAAACATTTATTTGTGCAAGTGCCCTAATTGTTTTTAGGGGCAGTTATGCTAAGTTTATTACATACATTGACATGATGGAAGCTTGACAGCTGCTTTCAATGTTTTGCATCCATCCTTATGCAAATTATTGTAGTTCTGTACTGAGTCCTATTCCTAGTTCCTTGCAAATTTGACTGAGGACAGGAAGGTTAATAAATGGTCTTCTTAAAGGATCCTGTTACAAACTTAAACAACTGAGTCCAAAATGTTGACCTTTTGTTTTACAAAACTAATGGTAGTTTCTCCTAAGGTGGTGAGTGCCACCAGACCAGGCAGGTTCATTTCTGTTGGCATGTTGGCCTTTCTGGTTAGTTGTTCATGGACACAGTGGCATTGCATGGGAAGTTCCTTCAGTCAAAGGAGTAACAGAATTTAGTTTAGGGCAGGAGGATTAATTGATTGTGTTCTTGAAGCATCAGTGTGCTACTGGATACTTTAAACTTCTCTTCCAGCTCACTAATAGAGCAGCACGTTAATCTGAGTTGATGTTTGGAGGGCATTCCTGTAAACCACAGCTTTTCTTTTGCAGCTGACCTAAGCAATGGTGCAGTGAAGAAGGAGGCTTCCACAAAAGAGGTAGCAAGAATATGGATAAATGACATTAAAATGAGAAGTTTTTCACCTACTGTGGTAAGTGGCACAAATGATTCATTTGCCAAACAAAAGTGTTGCTGGCCATAAACAGTTGTGACCAATTTCAGGAGTTACTCACACTTGTCTTGTGTGTGGTGGAACTGTCAAGTGCATCTGTTTGTTCAAAAGGTCAGTTGCTCCACTAGATGAAAGTTGGTTAGATGAGTGAAGTTAACAGCTGTGTACAGCAGACTTGGATAGTAAATGACAATTTCAAGAAATTACTGTCCTTAGCAGAACCTGGTGTGGGCCAGGAAGGGTGTGGCTCTGATTAAAGGTGATAACCATAGCATTTCCTCTGGGTTAAGACACTTTCTTTTAAAATAACTAGTAATGAGGAAACTAAAAGACTTCCCTCTAGCATGGCTGTCATGGGCAGTTGAATTGAAGATGTAAATTGAGTATCATTCAATTTTCTAAATGTAATGAAATTACATTCTGATGCTGTAAACACTTGAGTTGTGGCATCTTCACTCATAGCTAGACTCAGGCTGAGGTTTGGGAACAGCTGTGCTCCTCAGTGACTGGCATTTCAGATCACTTTTTTTTATTAAATATTAGTACTCGTGGAAGATGTTTGATTTTTCATCTATGAAGTGCTTTACAAATGTATAAGTATTTACATTGATCAAGGTCACAGTAAATGGGTAACTGTCAGGTTTCAGAGAATACTGGATGGAACTGACTATTTAACTATGAAGTTGTGAAATGATGTTACAAAAGTGAAACTGCAGGAGACGTCAGGGGAGTACTTGTACATGGGAGCTGTTGTGTTTTCAAGGCAATTTTTTTAAGCCATAGTCTGGTTTTAATATGCTGTAAGAAGAGTTTCATTTTCAATTCTGCTTATGTGGGTTTAGAGTATTTGATCTGCTTGCAAAGGAGAGGAAGTTCCCTGACTTTGTGTCTCTCTTGGGTCATTCAGAGTGTAAGAAACCTACACTTGTCTGTAGTTTCTCCAGCGATTTGCTGTTTTGTCCCCTACGTGTGTTAAAACATTGAAGTGCAAGTTTGTCCTCATTTCCTTTCTCATGTTAATTTCCAAGAGATGGAATATTAACAATGTGCTGTTTGACTAACACAGGTATTTCTCTGTTCTAGAAAGTGCCAGCAGTAAAAGAAGAGGAGGAACCTGAGGAAGAAGATGAAGAAGAAATGGGCCATGCAGAGACCTACGCTGAATATATGCCAATAAAATGTATGACCTGATCTTTTGTTACATCAAAAGGCTGAATGCTTTGAGTTATTTACTCTTTTGTAATTACTAACACAGAAAATAGTTAACTGTCTGAAGTTAACGGGGCTTGAACATGATGTGTGTTTTCCTAGGAAATTTATCTTCTGTAGCACTTAGATTTGGAAGATAAGTGGATTTTTTAATAGGAGAGGAATTCTTCAGTGTGTCTTTGAGCAGTGCTTGTTTCACAGATATGAGTGATGAAGCAAGATGAGGCTTTTTCTCTGTTAAGATGTCTTGTGCCTCAGCAGAGGAAATTAAGTGCTCACTGCTACACTTAGGAATCTAGTTTGAGTCTTTTGGTGTGAAATCACCCTAAGCACATTCTTCCTGCATTGTTCCTGGCTGACTACTTAGAAATGGCTCTTGGTTGTTTTTTGAGTGAATCTTTTACTACTCTGAATTGCCATCTCCTCTTTTTTCTCTTTTCTTTTTTGTACCCATTGACAACAAGCTGTTATCTTGTTTCCTAAATACAGTGGCTTGCTGTAAAAGCAAGGCAAAAATTTGCAGGGAGTTTGTAGCTAAATGATTAATTTTTATTGTTACTGATGAGATCTGTCAACAATTAAACCATGTCTGTTCTAAATCCTTTCTCCTCTCAGTCTGCTTAAAAATGACCCTATATAAATAGTGAGAAGAATGCTGCTGTTGATTCTGGCATCCTGAGGCTGCTTCTAGCCTCCTGGGCAGACAAGGTTCAGACTGGTTTTTTTCAAACAGGTCAAGTACACAAATACTTTGAATTTCTGTTAAGTGAATTTTATCTCATTTCATATAAAAATGAGGGAATGTGGCAAGAAGAGAAAATTAAGATTGCAGTTATAAATTCAGATTAGTGTGTTCCTTCATATGCAATGCAGTTTAACACTTGACAGATTGTTGCAATGAAACACTTGTTGTTGAGTTCAGCCTTTGCAGTCACAATTGTAATTTGTTTGGGTAAATATAATAACTTGTGCTGCAGCAACAGAACTTTGTATTATGTTTTCATCTTCCTTCCCCTTCTTTTTCAACCAGTAAAAATTGGTCTACGTCATCCTGACCCAGTAGTGGAAACCAGCTCGTTATCCAGTGTGACTCCTCCTGATGTGTGGTACCAGACATCAATATCAGAGGAAACGATTGACAGTGGCTGGTTGTCAGCTTTGCAACTCGAAGCAATCACTTATGCAGCCCAGGTATGCCACACATCAGTGCAGCTTAACAGCTAACAGAGAATTTAAGAAGAAAAACTGCTATCTGACAAGTACAGCTATGTCAGTTTTACAGGGAGATAAAATAATAAGAGCTTAAAGGTTTGAGTTTCATTAGAAGATGGCAGGTGAGCTTTAGCTCAGATAAATGTGAGGTAGTACACCTAGGAAAACTTCTTCTAAACCACTTCCATGATGCTGATCTCCAGCTGTCTTAAAACTCAGAAAAGACACGTTAGTAATTTTTATTTCTCTGAAATAACTTAATGGCTGCAGTAGCAGCAGGCTGAGAAAGCCAGGCCTGTTCAACATCCTTGGGAAGGGTATAGAGAACAGAACTGGGTGTTACTTTGCTGCTGGATTAAACTTCAGTGTACCCACCCCAGATGTGTGTGCAGCATTCTGTGTGCTGAGGAGGGAGGTAGTGGAGTTAGAGGGCAACTAAAATGGTCACAGGAGGGAAAAAATTGCCTCATGAAAAGAGACTGACACAGCTGGGACACGTGGGGCTGGAGAGGAGAGAAAGGAATGGGAATGACATCAGGGTTCAGATAATCAAGAAGTGATAGCACACAAAACCAAGGGCAAAGCAGGACTTGGTGACACTGACAGGAGATTGGTTTGAAATGGGTAGATTCAGAATGCTGCATTTCACAGGCTGTGGATGTTCTGGGTCTTGCTGCTACAAAAGGCTGTGCAGGTGGGTATCAGTGGGTTAGGAAAAGGCACAAAATACTGGACAGATACTCAGAGTAATTCTGGGTGCTGTGGGGAGAATGGATCACATAATGCAGTTAGGGTGCTCTGCTGTCCCTAAATAAATCTCCTCTTCCTGCTTCCAGGAGTTTGCTTGGACCACTGGTCTCCTCCAATAGGATGTTTCTTATGTTTGCTCTTTTCTGACAATCCACTGTGATGTGTTCTGGAGAATGGGTACAAGTTTTTTGTTCTTTCTCCTACAGCAACATGAAACATTCCTGCCCAATGGAGACAGAGCTGGATTCTTGATAGGTGATGGTGCTGGTGTAGGAAAAGGAAGGACCATAGCTGGAATAATCTATGAAAATTACTTGTTAGGCAGAAAAAGAGCAGTCTGGTAAGTGTGTCAGGATTTGTTAGAGCAGACACTCCAGTGACTCTATGACTTAAATTCAGGGTCATCTGTCTTCTGACAAATGTTCTAGCAACTGCCTTTTGAGCTTCTGCTGTAACTTACAGAATGTGCTTTGTTTTATATCTTCAGGTTTAGCGTGTCAAATGATCTGAAATATGATGCTGAAAGAGATTTGAGAGATATTGGAGCAAAAAACATATTGGTGCATTCATTAAACAAGGTGTGGAAACTTTTTACTATGTACAGTTGAGGCAAACCTTTAGGTATGCTTGTGTGACGAGTTGTGCATGTTGACTTTTAAGAGCAAGAATGTACTAATTTCAATAAATTTGCTCTCTAGGTCTTGTTTGACAGGCCTTAATCTTACAAAGAACCACACAGAGCTTCGAGTTAATCATGTAAATAGGCCCCTTGTAGGATTAAGTCTTAGCATGTGTGCTTTTTTTTAAAAAAAATTACATTTCAAGCCACTACTGACACTACTAGTAGAGTATTTTCTAGAAGTTGAAATATTCTTTACATCTTTAAAGCTTTGTAGCATTTGAATTCTTTTCCTTTCGATCTCTCAGTGCTTATTTTATATGTAATGCATTTTATGTGTAATACTTGAATAATAGACTTGCTCAGTGATTTATTAAAGCAGCAGTGGTGTGCCCAGTTATTTTTTGGGACACTGCCTCTGCTCTGGATTAGCTGCTTAAATTGTGAAGTGTGATTACTGGTTGAATTCACTGACCTTAAAAGTTTGGTTTAAGTTGATATTTTTGCTTTGTGAATTCCTAATTTCTAAAATAAGGCTTTAGAAATCATCATTTACGGTAGCAGTGGTAAATACACTGGAGGGATACATTGAAACTAAAATCTGAATTGTATTTAAATTAAGGAAACCATGTAGCCAAAGAATGTGTCTGCTAAGCTTTTGAAGCCTCAGCTTTAGTCTTGCTTAAGTAAATGGTAAAGTAAGGCCCTGTATAACCCCTCAACCAGTTGCCATATGCCAGCTGTGCCCTGATCATGGTGTGGGTTATGGGTGGCTCTGACTGTTCACACTTTAGGGTTAAGACCACCAGCACCCCTTAATCATCTGGTGGGTGGGACTGGGGAGGGGTCTCTCTTGAATAATTTCTGTAATTTCTCTTTATTGCAGTTCAAGTATGGGAAGATTTCTTCCAAACATAATGGAAGTGTGAAGAAAGGTGTCATCTTTGCTACCTATTCTTCTCTGATTGGGGAAAGTCAGTCTGGTGGTAAATACAAAACCAGATTAAAGCAGCTTCTTCACTGGTGTGGTGAAGACTTTGATGGAGTTGTATCCTTCTTCTGGAGTTCATTTGATTATAACCAAATTGCAGCTTAAACTTGTATCTCTAAAGATTTGTAGCTCTTCTCTATTTGTAATGGCAATCAGTGGTAGGCATGCTCTGACATTAGACTTGCAGTTTTACAAACTTTGTGCCATATTACAATTTACTTATTGCTACACAACTCTGGTATGAGAGTGAAGCTTCTGGGTTTTTTTCTATATCAAACCCATAATATTAAACTATTATTCTTATGAACCTTAAGTTTACACTGATTTTTTTACAGACTTATTTAAATATATATTTGGATTATCAAAAGCATTTTCAAGAACTTAAGTGTTGGCAATTTTACTGTTAAATACTTGCTGTTAAATTTTTTTCCGAGGTTTTTAGTTAAAGTGACTAGTGTCTTCTTGAGTTTACAATTTCCACCTGCCACCTGTTGTAAGTAGTAGAATTTCTTGCTTCTAAGCTAACTCCCTATTTTAAAAATAAATGGGACAAAGTTTTTTCCTAAATTACGGTTCAGATAGTATTTGACGAGTGTCATAAAGCAAAGAATCTGTGTCCTGTTGGTTCATCAAAACCAACAAAAACAGGTCTGGCTGTATTGGAGCTTCAAAATAAACTTCCTAAAGCCAGAGTTGTTTATGCCAGTGCCACAGGTATGTACTGCTGGGTTTGCAATAAATGTCTCTGCATGGTTTGGCTGGCACTGGTACAGACTTGTTTTCTTCTTCTAGGTGCATCTGAGCCAAGAAACATGGCATATATGAACCGTCTTGGAATATGGGGTGAAGGGACTCCATTTAGGGAATTCAGTGATTTTATTCAGGCTGTTGAAAGAAGGTAATATTTCACAAACCTACAGCAAGAATGCTCAGGGTTGTGGCTGACTGTGTTTCCCAGTTCCTTGTCTTCACTCTCTTGTTCTCTGCAAACATGTCCTGTCTCACTAAGAGCTCTGGCTTCTAAATCTAGCAGATATGTAATTTATCATAAGTGGTGAAAAATAAGATGCTTCCCTTGTTCACAGAAAATTTTGAGGGCTTTAAAAGCTTTCTGGGAAAAGAGCCTTCTCAAAAATGTGGGTGTTAGGAAAGCAAAATACTTTGCTGCTCCCCATGAAAACAGCCTGTATTGTACTGAGTATGCTCAGTGTAGCTAATGGCTCACTATTTGTAGAAGGCCTCTGATGTTTATGCATTCATCTTTGGCAATTTAACAGGAGGAAATCTTGTGTTTACTGGCATAAGAACCCAGTTCAGGGAAATTCTTTGTGCTGTTACAAGGTACTTTGTGTTTCAGAACATACTAATAATACTAAATGTAAGAGGTCAGTAGAAAACACCACTGCTGCATTCTGTGGTGGGTGAGCATCTTGCTTTGCCTACTTAAAAAGAATTTTGAACACTTCAGAATGCCACAATAGGGCTTAGGATGCATCTTGTTTAGCATCTACACGAGGCATGGTTTTTCTGGACTCTGTGTGTAGCCTCACTTCATTACTGAGTACATATCAAATGAGCAGTAATGAAGTTACAGCCCCAACCCTGTGAGTAGCAAAGTCACCTGTTTTGCAGGTGACTTCTGTGCTCTCAAGGTGTGTTGCTGTTGCAGAGAACTGAAGTTGCTTACTAATTAAATAATTTTCATACCAGCATAAATCTGAATAACTTTAAACAGTTTGTACTATTTTAAATAATCAGTATTTTATAAAATTAGATTGCAAGAAATAGCTAATATTTGGATCAACTTCATTATCCAGTTACAGTTTTTAAGTTACTGTCTCCTAATGCATCCTAGGTCATTTGGGAAAAATGTAACCAAGTTTTACCTCTTGGGATACACTTTAAATTTACAAGAGATACACTTTAATATAAAGACTAAATTTCAAAAACATATTGCTTAATGATTGTAAGCTGTTTTTTTCTAAAGTACTTGAGGTTGTGTTTTGAGGTGTTATTTAACAAATCCTTGCTCTTGAAAATTCTAATATGCACTGAAATTGTTCTTTTATTTTAGAGGTGTTGGTGCCATGGAAATAGTTGCTATGGATATGAAGCTGAGAGGAATGTACATAGCCAGACAGCTGAGTTTTTCAGGTGTAACTTTCAAAATCGATGAAGTTCTGCTCTCACAGGAATATGTTAAAATGTACAATAAATCTGTGAAACTGGTAAGACCCCCATTTTAAATTTGCTTTCTCTGTTGAGTTCTGAGAGGTTGAAGTTGGTCAAAACTCAAAATGCTCCTTTTCTTTTCAGTGGGTCAGTGCTCGAGAGAGGTTTCAGCAGGCGGCCGACCTCATCGATGCAGAGCAGCGGATGAAGAAGTCCATGTGGGGTCAGTTCTGGTCAGCTCACCAGAGGTTTTTCAAGTACCTCTGCATAGCCTCTAAGGTGAAGAGGGTGGTGCAGCTGGCTCGTGAAGAAATCAAGAATGGCAAAGTAAGTTGATCAAGACTTATTTTTAAACGTTTGTCTTAAATGTAAGGCTATTTTATTATTTTTATGTGTAATACAAATATTTTCAGTCATAGTAGAAGCATACTTTTGTACTTAATGGTATTTATTAAGCCAAAATTCAGGCAAAAGAAATTTACAGCTCAGTCTTAGTGACAGTGTGTGGTATTCATTTGTCCTTCAGTGTGTTGTCATTGGCCTGCAGTCGACAGGAGAAGCAAGAACTTTGGAAGCTTTGGAGGAAGGTGGTGGGGAACTGAATGACTTTGTTTCTACAGCAAAGTAAGACTGAATTGTAAAAATATTGTTTACAAAACTTAATCCAACTTAATCTTCATCCAACTTAATTTGTGTGTGTAGTTACTTTTCCTTCTGTGTGTCAAATGTACATCAGTGCACAGAAGGGTGGGAATCCCTTAGTACTGATGTTCTTTACTGAAGATGCCTGTACCTAAAATCTGGCAGCACTGCTCAGCTGAGGCAGTGGTTAGTTGTTAGTTCTCCTGGCATTTCAAACTGATGCTTTTAGGTGTGAACAACTCATACTGTTCCCCTCAAAGTGGGGGGACAGGGAGACCTGCCAAGTGTGTGCTGCATTTATACCAGAGCAAGTTACAGACCATAACTTCCCTCTTTGATCAGCTGGACCAGAGCCAATCCCTTGCAGAAGATCTTAATTTATTAACTTAATCTTTTACTTAAATTGAGCAGTAGCAATGCTACTTGTTACCTAAAACAAATTTAACAAGTTATAACAGTGCTGTAAAATAAATGCCTCCTGCTTTTAAGAAGGAGACAACTACAGTAATGTGGGTGATAATACAGAGAGTGCCCAACTGCACTCACAGTCATTCTTCAGAGAAGTCAAGCAAGCTGTTAAATGTTACTGGTTTGTACTTTAAATAAATGCAAATTCTGCTGAGCAATCCTTTTTTTTCTTTTTTTTTTTTTTCTTTTTTTAAACAGAGGAGTATTCCAGTCTCTTATTGAAAAGCACTTTCCAGCTCCTGACAGGAAGAAGCTGTTTAGCTTGTTAGGAATTGACCTGACTGCTCAAAGTAATAACAATTCACCCCGAGACAGCCCTTGCAAGGAGAACAAAATAAAGAAACGAAAAGGTAATACTTGAGTTGCTACACTAATGCCACAATGAAAATATCATCTTCAGAGCTGCCTAAGAGTGAACTGTGAGGGTACAAAAAAAAGGAATATCTGTAGTCCTCCATGAGAGCATGTATTGATGTATTGCAGGTGTCTTAAGGCTGTTGTTAGAGATTGACATTAATAGATGTTATATTGCTGCTGAAGCAATGTTACCTGTAAATTTTAGCTAATTTTGCTTAAAATTGCATTGATCTGCTATGGAACCATATCCCAAAATGCCTTCCATGTGTCAGACCACTTCCTGATGTAGTCACTCAAATAACTTTTTGTCTTGAGGCTCAGTGAAGAGAAGCCTAATACCACCCCCTTCCCAAACTAAATATCTTGAAAGTAGGTGATCATAAAAAACGTGGGAGAGGGGTCTTGCTTAAAGCTTAGATTCTTTTAAATAGTTGAGTTTTCAACAGCTGAATATTTTTCTAGTTTGTATGGTAAAAGAGACCTCTGAGTATGCAGACTACAAGGTTTATTATTTTTCTTCTGGGATTATGGAATTAGGTGAAGAAATAAGCAGAGAAGCCAAAAAAGCTCGCAAAACAGGTGGCCTTGCAGGAAGCAGCTCTGATGAGAGTGAAAGTGAGTCTGATGCTTCAGACAATGAAGAAAGTGACAATGAGAGCTCCAAATTTTTGAGTTCTGGAGATGATGATGACTTCAACCCATTCAGAGATGAATCCAGTGAAGATGATGAAGATGGTAAGACAATCTAAGTGTTTCATCAAGCAAGTAGCTGTATTTGCAGAGAGTAAGCAGAAAGTCTTCCCAAACATTTCAGTGAGCCACAAATAAGTGTTTACTAAGCATGTAGTTTAGTTCCAATGAGACTGCAATTAGTAGTAGAGTATGAACCTTCATTTAAATTTTTGTACACTGGAATTCAGACTTTTGTAAATCACTTTATGCAATGAGAATGTATTTGTTTCAAAGGGAAAGATGACTGCTTAGTAAATTAAACTTTTTTACTTCAGATCCCTGGTTGATTAGAAAAGAGCATAAAAAAAATAAAGAAAAGAAAAAGAAGAAAAGCATAGACCCAGATTCTATTCAAAGTGCCTTACTAGCCTCTGGTCTGGGATCCAAACGGCCCAGCTGTTTCACTTCCACTGTTGGAACCACCACTTCTAGTACCAACACGTCTGGTAAGAACAGCTTTCTTTGATGTTGATTCATTTCCTAGCAGTTAGGCCATAAAATTCTAAATCTCAAAGAGTCTTTCTTAAGTTTCAGCAAACAGTAACACAAACAGCAGCTTTGTAACAAGTCAAGATGCTGTTGAAAGGGCCCAACAAATGAAAAAAGAACTGCTGGATAAACTGGAAAAGCTGGCTGAAGATCTTCCACCTAATACACTGGATGAGCTTATAGATGAACTGGGTGGTCCTGAAAATGTTGCAGAGGTAGGCTGGTGTTCACATGTAGAAAAATAAGTATGTTTTTAAAGAGGTTTTTTTATCGATTTTAGACAGTAATCTCAGGAATGAGTGTAGAAGTTACTCTGCTGGATGCCTCTGAATGAATGAGAAACTTGAAAATTGTATTAAAATATAGGCAAGAGCTCTGGGTGAACTTGTTATTTGTGAGATTGGATAGTTTCTAGTTGGGTAAATCACACCAGTTTCTCTTTTGCTTTACTCTGGTCCGTTTCTCTGGCTGTACTCAATCTGCAGCTGGTGTGTATTAAACAGGCAGGAGCTTTAGTTTGTCCTCCAAGGCAGTGGAGATTAAGAACCTTTATGTGTTAATGAAAAGCCTGATAAATTAATCTCTCAATAACTTCAGAAACATGGCTTTAAGCTACCTGTCTCTATCAAGTAGCAGCATTGCTGTGATTTTAAAGATGCTGTTAAAATCAGTGGCAGCCTAAACTGGCTGATTTATTTTCTTAGTGCTGCTGGTAAATCCCTTATGAACAGTAGCATAATAAAACATCATTTCTACATAGATCTGCACTGTCATGTTCCACATAACAGAAACTGGCATCAACCAAAAAGTAACCCACATTCTCTAATGTAGTTTTACACTTGGAGTAAATTACTGCCTATTTTAATGTGGGTATGTGGATAAATAATATTGCTTGGAGCATTTGGTGCTGGGGTGGTTCTGGGTTTGCCACACTGAGCTGTGTTCCCTTTCAAAGATGACAGGCCGCAAAGGGAGAGTGGTGAGCAATGATGATGGCAGCATCTCCTACGAGTCAAGGTCTGAACTGGATGTGCCTGTTGAAATCCTGAACATCACAGAAAAGCAGAGGTTCATGGATGGAGATAAGGTAATCCTTGAAGAGATAGACTGTAGAAAAATGTGCCAGATGCCTTAGTAACACTAAGCTATTCAACAGTGACTTGCAGGTACTGTGAGTACTAGTTAAGAAGCACTTTCAGTTCACTGCTGAGTGTTTTGTTTTTCAGATCAGTGTGTTCAGCAGTCCAGTGTGTTCAAAGGTCAGGCTGTAGTTTGGGTGACCTCGGAGGCCTGTGCTTCATGTGCACCCATGTGCCAAACTCAAAGCTGGCACCTTTAAGCTGGTTTTGTAAAACAATGTGTGTTTAGAAGGCAGATTTGTGATTCATATCTTTGATTCATTGATCTGGGTCACTGTGCAGCTCTCCTTCCAAGAGGAAATAATTAAATTGGGAAATGGGGAAGACCACTGTATGAATACTTACAGTGAGGGGAAAAGGTGGGGCTTGTTAACCTTAACAATGATTAAGAAGTAACACTGGGAGGGGAGTGATGGCTTCTGTGCTTAACATTGCACTCTGAAAGAAAATCCTGACCTTAATAATGGTAGAATTGCCTCTGATAAAAGAAGGGGTGGAGGGGGGGGAAGCCTTTCCCGGTGGTTCACTTGGGCCGTGCTGCCACAAGAGGGCAAATGGAGTAAATGTCACCGTGTGCAGAGCTTGTGTGGTCTGTTGAGACACTGGAGGGTAAAGAGTCAGATTCCTGTGAGTGACTTGTGCACAGTCAGAACATCAGTTCTTTCAAGGCAAATGCATTCAGGCACTGGAAGGGCTGGATCATCTTCCTTGTACAGCATTAGCAGCAATGTGTTGGTTTTTCTGTGGCTTCCTATTGGAGCAAGTCTGTGTCCCTCCCCTTTTGCTTCTGAAGTACAGGCCAGTGTCAGGGAGAGCTGCCCTCTGGGATGGTGAGTCTTTGTTTGCACAGGGAGTTGTTGAAAAGTAGAACAAAACCCCCTTTTTTCACTCCAAAAAATTCATTAGCATTTCTGACTCTGATACAGAAAGCCACACCTTTTCTGCCCTCCCTCTGCCGTGTGAGTAACAGTGAAGCCATTCCAGACCCATGTTTGGTAATAGTTGTAAAATGAGACCTTTTTTTGGAAACAACTGAAGCTTGGTCTTGGATTTATTGCTAACAAACAGCTCTTTTCTCAATAAAAGAACATTGCCATCATCTCGGAGGCTGCCAGCTCTGGTATCTCACTGCAAGCAGACCGCAGGGCCAAGAACCAGAGGCGGAGGGTTCACATGACCCTGGAGCTGCCGTGGAGCGCAGACAGAGCCATCCAGCAGTTTGGTAAATCACTCACTGTGTGTCCTTCCCCAGCAGACTCAGGAATAATAACTAAACTTAATGCTAGCTCCTGGAACATCAGATTGAGTAGGCAACCTCCTAAGGACCCCTCTTGTACCCATGAACAGAATCAGCTTTATCTGTGGTCATAGCTAATTGTCTTGAAAGCTTTGAAAGAAACCTCACAAACAAGCCTTGTTTGCTGCAGCTTTGAAGTTTTATTCGCATATGAAGTGTCTTTATAAAGTTGCCACAACTTTAGGAGTATCTGTGTGCTGCCTTCTGTTTGCTGTATTAGAGCAGAAACTAATTTTTAGCAGGATTAAGTTCTAGCTTTTTTCCTTACTCTTCACAGTTCATATTTTATTAGAAATATTCAGTGAAGTAGAATTTATCTAACATATGTGCTGCTACTTAATTATCCAGGAAGAACTCATAGATCCAACCAAGTGACTGCTCCAGAGTACGTGTTCCTCATTTCTGAACTGGCAGGAGAGCAAAGATTTGCATCTATAGTTGCAAAAAGACTGGAGAGCTTGGTAAGATGTTTCAAGAGGTCTGATCCTTCCTTTGAGAAAATGCAAGTTAGGTTTATTTTTCTTAAAAGTTGTATTTAATGATAATGGTGTGTCTTAACAGGGAGCCCTGACCCACGGGGACAGACGGGCTACAGAAACTCGAGACCTCAGCAGATTCAATTTTGACAACAAGGTGACAATTCTGTTTCTGTTGAACTTGTGCTGTAGTGCTTATTGCACAAATGACCTGTTGAGGAAGGTTCCTTCCCATCTCTTACCTTTAACTGTCTCACTTTCTGATGGAAGGCCTCTTTCTGTAACCCATAATTGTTTGTGAAGCTATGTGGAACACACGTGTGTAAATCACTCCTCTGATTTTGTAGACAATCAAAGTCTTAAGTAAATAGTATGTGTCCTTTAAGCCACAATGAAAGATTAATTTGGGAATTCTCATTAAAAATTAAGATGGGGCTGTTTTCACTTATAAAATACACTACATGAGGGTAATAAACAGTTCCCTTCACTGTTGCACAGAAAAACTTTTCATTGTGAATTAAAAATACCTGTTAAACCATGTGTGCCTGGGACTGAGGAACAAACACTGGAGGGCATTGATAGAGCAACATTTTTTTCTTGCACAGTATGGCAGAAATGCTCTGGAGATTGTTATGAAATCCATTGTGAACTTGGACTCCCCAATGGTCTCACCTCCTCCTGATTTTCCTGGAGACTTCTTCAAAGGTAAGACAATGCACTGGCTGCAATAGCTACCTTTTGTTCCTTCTCCAGTGTGCAGAAAATCTAAATAATTTTAGAGCTGTAAAACACTGTTACATTTTAAAATGCTCAGCTGAGATAGAGGGGAGTAACACCCAGTGAGAGCCTGTGCACGTTGCTTGAATGTTGAAGTTCACGCATGAAACCAGATCTGCAAACTCTCAGTATAAGGAATGTTCTGTATCTGCTTGGCCAGTGTGTCATAAACAGTTCTTTACCTTCATTTTCCCATTCCCTGTTGGAATATCTTGTTCTCATGCATGGTGCCATTGGTGCTTTCCCCTGCCTGTGCTTCCTGGAGGGACCAAAGGCAAAGCTGTGTCTTGCTTATTGATGGTTTAGGTAGAAACTCCAAGTAATGGGAAGTGAGGGGTGTCAGAGGCTTTGGAATAGGATCCCATGGCTAAACAAGTTGTTACTTCATGGGGTTATTTTTAGATGGCAAAGCAGCTATGACTTAACTTCTTTCTCTTTCCTAGATGTTCGTCAGGGATTGATTGGCGTAGGCTTGATAAATGTAGAAGACAGATCTGGAATACTGACGCTCGATAAAGGTATTTGGGAGCTCAATGGGTCTGTAGAATGTCCCTGGGAATATCTTATGTCATGATAGTGGATTCCCAGCAGCAGAACTGAACTTGTAACTATCTAAAAAGTGACCTTTTTTGAAGAACTTAAGTGTTTTCTTCATTTCTGAAAGAATATATTTAAATAGAGTCTTTGAATACTGATTGAGAGCTTGTGGTTATCAGACTTAATCTTTGACCTAATACATGTATTTCTTATTCTTTTTTAAGATTACAACAATATAGGGAAATTTCTGAATCGAATTCTTGGTATGGAAGTCCATCAGCAGAATGCTTTGTTCCAGTACTTCTCTGACACATTAAATGCAGTTATTCAAAATGCTAAAAAGAATGGAAGATATGACATGGGCATCTTAGGTGAGTAAATAATTCCACAGTGCACTTGAACTTCAGTGAGGATAGAGCAACAGAATAACTCTGCTTTCCTTTTCAGATTTGGGCTCTGGGGATGAGAAGGTGAGGAAGGCAGATGTTAAGAAGTTTTTAACTCCTGGATATTCTACCTCTGGACACGTAGAGCTGTACACAGTAAGTTAATTCTGTACCATCTCTGTAGGAACTAGTAAAACTTGCCAGTAAGTTTTTACAACGTGTGCAGTTCCTATGTAACTGGTTTAAAGTCTGCTCCCACTCAAACACCCCTGCACTGCTCTCTTGTAGATCAGTGTGGAGAGAGGAATGTCTTGGGATGAAGCCACAAAGATCTGGGCAGAGCAGACAGGTCCAGATGATGGATTTTATTTATCACTACAGGTGAGATTCTTCTGTCTCTTAGATTGGAGAAAGTTTTGGGGGCTAAACTGAAAAACTTACTGTTCAAAGTAATTACTGTTCAGTTTTGCAAAATACTTTGAGTCTTACATTAAAATTAATTTTGAGAGGTTTTTTTAAATGCTAAGTGTGACAATCTCCCTTTTTACCTCCTCAGGGTATTTTCTGATAGGAATATCACCCCAAATTAACAGCTCTTATTTAAACCTGCATCAGGAGGTCTTATGCTTTCACTGTGAGGTTAATGTGGATTACTCTGTTCTAGAGGTGTATTATTGTCCTTGGTTGTATTATTACACACTCCTATTACTCTGTAAAGAACACAATATGGAACTACTTAAGCAGATACCTTCATGTTTTAATTTAGGAAGTTTTTGTTTGTCTTTTTTTTTTCCAGATAAGAAATAACAAGAAAACAGCAATTCTAGTAAAAGAAGTGAATCCTAAAAAGAAGCTTTTTTTAATATACAGACCAAATACTGGGAAACAACTCAAACTAGAAACATGTGCAGACCTGAAAAAGAAATATAAGAAGGTAACCACTAAAATTTTGCGTCTTTAACTTAGGTTTGAAAAGGATTATAATGGATTTCTTTTTTTGGTATTTATGTATAATTTTAGCAAGTCAAAAACTAGGCTTCTTTTGCAGGAGCAGAGCTTTTATTTGGGTCTTTTTAAGTGGGTCTACCTGATTTTGGCCTTCCTGTATCCATTTCTGAACTTCTTTCTGCATATTAGTTATCTGTGGTATGGTAATAAAAGATGAGGTTTCTTAGGGTCTAGCAGGTGTTGAATTTGCAAGAACTTGAGGAAACTCATATCAGGAGGATTATTAAAAAAGCTCTGAGGTTCTGCCGTGTTTTAAGTATTTTGCTCATCCTTTGAGATGAATAGTTAAAAATTACTGTAATGTAGGATGCTGTACCTCTCTACACCATCATGATGTCTGTGCTCCCTCCTTTCTCGTGGTAATGACCAAATTGTTTTTATTCTATGTAAGTTTTGATGTGTTTCAATTTATTCCCCCTTTGGATGACTCTTCCAGGTACCTTCTGAGGATGCTCTGCCACACTGGCTGGAGCAGTACAACTCCTCTGCAGACACCTGCACCCACGCCTACTGGTCAGTGTTTGTGCACGTGGTGCTTCAACTGTTTCACTCAGACTGGTTTATCACTGCTTCTGTTCTTCTGTCACTCCTATAAAGTCTTGTGTTTCTTGCTTAAGGGAAGTTGTCCCATGACCAGTCAAATGACCCAACTTCTGAGTGAAAACATCGAGCTTTGCACTTGCCCTAAAGTCCTAATACATGAGATGAATGCTAATGTAGAAATTACACTCAGCTGAAGTACAGTGACTCAGGAGTAGCTTGTGCTTGAAGTGTCTTAATCTGTTCTGTTATTGTAGTCTGATAGTTCAGATGTTATTGGGGGAGGAATGTTTAGAGATGAGACAGATGTCAGAAACAGCTGTTCCTCTGCTGCCTCTTGTGTGTCTGAACTCAGCTGATGGCTGAATTCCTGAGGAACTGCATAACTGGTAGAAGTTTCAGATTAATATTGGAGCTTCTGAAATAACCCTGATCAGATGCCAGTGTCCTGTAACATACTCCAGTTCTCAGGTGACCTAACTGATGTATCTTTGACTCAAAGCACTGTCTGTGCATTCTGAAGATGTGAGCTTAACTAGGCCAAGCCTTCCCAAAGCTTTACTATTACCTGTGGTCAAAGTATCCCTCCCTTAGTGCGTGTGCAGCCCTTGCTTAACTCTGAATGCACATTAAATAACTTCAAGTCTCATTTTTAAGTAAATTGGATACTTTTGTTTGCGGAATGGTTTTGAAAGCTTTTCTGTCTGTCTGCAGGAGAGGCAATTGCAAGAAGGCAGGCCTGGGGCTGGTCTGTGAGGTGGGGCTCCGCTGCAGAACCTACTACGTCCTGTGTGGCTCCGTGCTGAGCGTGTGGACGAAGGTGGAAGGAGTCCTGGCCTCCGTGAGTGGCACAAATGTGAAAATGCAAATCGTTCGCCTAAGGACAGAAGATGGGCAGAGGATCGTAGGTAGGTGCATGGGCTGCTCCCCTGCTGCACCTTGGAGCAGGGGGTGGCTGTGACTGGTGAGTGGCTCTGTGTTGACAGCCACGTGGCTGAGTTTGTGTGAAGATGTTTAAAAGAGAACAGGCTTGTCTGGGGTCTGCTGGGGAGGAGCAGAAGTGCAGGTGTAGAAGTCCTCAACAATACAATATAATGCAAGCACTGTTAAGGTAGGCTAAAGAAGGCAGGTTTCTTTTCCAGCCAAGCTTTGGAACACTTAATCTCTCAGTTCTTTGGATTTATTGCAGCAAAAATGTCATAGACAGCCTGCTGCAGCCAAGCTACCTTGACATTAACGGCTCCACTTTTGTCAGTGAATAGTAGGCCTTTGAAGTAATTGGTTTTATGGGTGTTGAGCTACTGAAAGTTTGTAAAATGACTTGAAGGTGATTGTCACTTCACTAAACCTTATTGTGAAGCCCTCAAAACAGGGACCTCAGAGGCTGAACTCTCCAAATATTTTTTTTAATGTGGATTTCCTGGGGATGTGCCAATATCATGGCAGCTTCTCCTCTAGTGACAGTTTTCTGGGATGTTGGAAGTAGGTTTTTCCGTGTTTAAACTTCCATGGTGATGTAACTTCTGTGAGACCAGAAAAGCAAAAATAGCTGACTTTTGACAACAAGTATAAAGTTTGTTGTCAGGCAAAATGGGAACTTTTCTCCTGCTTCACTACCTAAAGGATGATGAAGGACTGAGGAGCAGGACTTGCAGCTGTGCTGATTAGACCCGACATTGGAAACAGTCATTGTTGAATGCTGCACAAATTAAACAGTGGAAACATCAGCCTGAGGTCTTAATGAACAAATTCTTGCTGTGTTTATGAAACCATTGATGTGTTGCTGTTCTCAGGTTTGATCATTCCTGCAAATTGTGTGTCGCCCCTCGTGAACCTCCTGTCGACGTCTGACCAGTCGCAGCAGCTCGCAGTGCAGCAGCAGCAGATCTGGCAGCAGCACCACCCCCAGAGCATCACCAACCTCAACAACGCATAAGAGGACAAGCTACAGGTGTTGACTTTGGTGTTTGAGGAAAAGGCTGTAAAAGCATATCACTTGCATAAAAATCAGGGACAGATTCCAAAGAAATATAACTTTTTCAGTTCAGTTGTGTGCTCTCAAATACTTTGGGAATAAAGAGATCTAAAAAGGTTGGTAGAACTGAAAGCCAGCAGTTGTTTATGGTGGTGCATCTGTCTTTCCTTATGCTCTCTGTAGTGCTTCCTGTTTGCTTTTACTTTTGGCCTTTTAAGCTACAAACCACGATTTGTTTGAAAATGCTTGAAAATCCCCAAGCAGGCTTTATTTTTATCTTGTCATACAGTGCTCAGGGTTTAACGCAGTGCATCGATGCCATTGCTGTGGGAGATCTCGAATGCATGTATTGAGTATATATATAGAAAAAATATATTGGGTTTTTCTCTTCAATTTGAGTTTATAAAAGCATGAAACCTAGAGGTTGCACATCATGCATTCAGGTTCCTTCCCAGTTTCTGTTTGACAGTGCATGTCTTTGGAAACGGGCATGGACAGGATAAACACACGAGACAGGAATTCAGAGAGAAACACAATCTTAGTTGTACAGCATCGGTTATTGCATTTTTATAGTGTTTATACCCAGGTGTTGCATTTTTTCTGGTTCTCTCCTGGGAATTATATATTTGAGTCTACAACATGTTCTTTTTGTGATAAACATCTTAAATTAAAATTAGTTCATTTTTAATGTATTAATGGTATTCCTAATGTGTACTGCAAAGATGGCTGGATGCCTGTTTTCCTTAAATTGAAGCATTTCCTTAATCTGAGGTGGTTATGGAAACTTAAGTGCAAATTCACTTCCATCTTGCATACAATCTTATTTTTTACTTCATTAACGTAATTTAATTTGTCACTTGTAAGATGAAACCTTACTTGAGCTGTAAATTAGAATGGGAAACACTTGAGGGTTCCGCTGTATGTGCTGTTTCTGTTACCCAGTAACTTGAATACTGTTTAATATGTTGTAAGACATTGTAGAGTTTATCTGGAGCTGTTTAAAAGAAATTGTAATGTACAAATGTGAATAGTCACTTATCTATAATATGGGTAAGTTTTGTTTTGCCTATAATAGTAGATGTTTATAAGAAAGTGAAGGACAATGTTTGTCATTTCTTGCTTGCACAGGTTGCACTATTGAAAAATTGAGATTGTATAAACCTGTCCAAAAAACTACAAGATAATGATCTTGTAGATGTCAAATAAAAGTTATTGTACTAACAAGAAGTGGAGTCTTGTTTAGGCAATCACCATATTCCAAAAATACTAACAAGTCTGTACAACTGGAATTCGACAGGACTTGGCATCTTCCAGGCTGCTCTAACCAGGCTTCTGTCTTGCAGCCCAAATCTCTCGGCTGAACTCGCTAATGAGGCAAGAACTAAACTCTGTTTAAACCTGCATGTGTATTTAAGGAAGACTCAGCTGCCAGAGCAGGATTGCTGCAGGTGTGGCACCTCTGAAGCACTGGGTGAGCCACTCAGGGGTCAGGAAGAGCAGGACTGAAGTTCCACAGCTTGAGGCTGAAGTGGGTTCCTTATGGAATTACTGCTCCCGAGGCTCAGGTAACGCTCCCTGTGCCACAGCTCAGTGTGCTCACCGAGCCCCTGCTTGCACACTTCCCTCAGCTCCCAGCCTGAACTGGGGGGGAGGGATGAACCCCCTGCTCATGCTTGGGACTAACTGGAAATGCAGGTCTGGAACAAATCCCCGTGTGCTGCTGCACCTCTGTAAATACCTGGACTGCAGGTGGTCACTGCTGGGCGATCTCCAGTCTGCTGGGAGCAAGGGAAGGGAGCCTGAGTGCTGTCGTAGCACTGGGAGCTGGTGATGCCCTGGCAAACTCTAGAGCACAGGGTGTGGGGGAGGCTGTTCCTGTGTTCTGTGCCCACCAGTGAATGCATTTGGCATCCATTCCAGGAGCAGTGCTGGGATTTTGAGGAGTGTGTTGACAGATGACTACTGCAGCAGGCTGTGTGTGGACTGCCCTGTCTCTGCTGCTTAATTGCTATTTGCTGTAGAAACTTCTGCCATCTGAGATGGTGACATAAC
Source organism: Lanius collurio (assembly GCA_020086605.1). Classification (NCBI taxonomy): domain Eukaryota; kingdom Metazoa; phylum Chordata; class Aves; order Passeriformes; family Laniidae; genus Lanius; species Lanius collurio. The sequence continues at coordinate 8,737,253 of JACBWW010000031.1, read as the reverse complement.
ATTTTAGGTCTTGTTCCTCAGTAAAATAGTTCTGGAAGTGGTAGATTCACAATTAGTGATCTTAAATTTTCTTTTTAAAATAATAATTTAAATACACTCAGTTCCTAAGTGCTCTTCTCAGCCTGGTGTGCTCACTTTCATTGTTGGGATGAGCAAGTCTGATATTCCCTGTACTGATGAGCAAACCACAGTATTTTGCTTCAACCTTTTAAACTTCCCATGGACTTGTGTCCCCTGGAGGGGAAAAAAGCTGACAGTACTTCCAAGATCCATAAGAACTGTTCCAGAAATCCATTCTTCTACTTGCTCTTCTTTGCCTGCTCCTTGCACCATCACTGCCTTGGCTTTGCCATCCAGTTACTAACACAGCTGCAGCCACGGCTCTGGACTGTTGCAACATCTTGAAGGTTAACATCCAAAATAGAGAACAGCCTTCAAGCTACAGCAACATTTTCTCTCTTGAAAATTCCTACTCGGTGCTTGGGGTGTGGAATTTATTATTTGTTCCCTGCATGAGCTGCTGATAAAACTTAGGGAGAAAAGGAATATAAAATAGCCCTGGATGGGGTAAGGAACAGTGAGTGGTGTCCCTTGGCAGCAGTGGCTGTGAGACAAACATCCTCCTGGGGAGGGAAAAGAGACCAATTGTCAGGTCATAAATTACCAGGCTAGGCAAGGGTGGTCTCTGTGTTTTCCTGCTTGGAGGGTATTGATCTGCTTTGTACAAAATGAAATACAAAATGCTTTGTACATCTGAAATGGGTATAAAACCTATAAAGGACAGAGGGCTCTGGTAACAGGCAATGCCACGTCTGAAATGGCAGCACTTCTGTGCTGTGTGGGTTTTGGAATTGTGCTGCTGGGGGGAAGGTGCATATTTGAGTTGATTTGGGAATTGAAAACCCAGATTTTGGGTTTTCTTTTCTAACTGTCCCTTGACAGCAACTAAATTATGACTTGTTAACTAGCTTCATAATTAAGATATGTCTGGCATGATAAATGCAATTGTAACTCCCTAAAAACCTCCTTGCACAGAAAGTATTCCACTTTTTCCAATGGCTGTGTGGTTCATTGGGAATACCCACCTCTTGGAAGGACTTAAAGATCCCCAAAGCTGCGAGTTCTCTGTTCCATGTGTAGTATTTTCTTTGTAAATGGAGAAATCTCTGCAACCTGTAAATGCTTGTTCAAGTGAATTATCAAGGGGTTTTGTATTTTTCTTTTGTGTCTGGAATAACTTCACTCGGCTCCCAGCGCAGTCTGTACATATATAGAGCCTGTTTGTATATAGAGGTGTTAAAGGCTACTGAATTATTGAATGTAAATAACTCTTGTTTTCCTCTGTGGTTTTTTCCTTCATGACCTCCCCAAGATGTATTCCTATTTTCTCAGCCTGCCACATGGGCAGCTTATGTGTACTTTGAAATATATATAGAGCATATATAAACCTTCCAGGGTGTGTGTGTACATTGTACGTGTTTTGTGTTGTCATCATTTTTTCCAAAACTCTGTTGTCCGTCTCCCATGATCCTTTTGATGCTCTATGGGTTTGTTCTATATTTTTGGTGTAAAACACATTCCCTTGAGAGAAATGGACCCAATGTCTGTCACTTGTTAGTGCCCATATCACAGAAACAAATTTTCAGTCTTTTCAGTGTTTCAGATCTTGAGCTTTAATCCTAAAAACATTTATTTTCTTCCACTTAGTGGTATCTTCAACCCTGCATTTGGTGATCTCCAACAATCAGAGTTCTGTAAATTAAATTCTACCTCCTGTGCTAACATACCCAAGTATATTACTGCTTTCACATTAAATGTGAACTGTCTTAAAAGCTCTCTAGAAAAGGCAGTTATTGAGAGTAGAAAAGATATCTATTGTAGCATATTTCCTGGGAAAATTTTGAGCTTCCTGTCATGTCTAAATGTGCAAAATGAAGGTAATGGAGCTTTCTTACCTTGGGAAAAAATATTGCAGATTTTTAATTGCCAGGTCGAAATAATATATTTATATCAAAGTTGGAGATTAATAAGAAATCCCATTAATTGTTTGTCTCATACTTAGCCCTTGAGCTTCCAGCAGCTGTCCTGTGGGTTTGGCCCTTCCCCAGCTGCAGGCCAGGACTGTGTCCTGCAGTTGTTCCCTGAATTAAGTGATTTGCCAAGTCTGTTGACTGGAGTCAGGGCGAGAAGTGTGCAGCTGCAAATAGCAACAAAATACTTCTGGTACTTTCTGTGGTCACTGCGAGCTTTAAAAGGGGAATGCTGAGAACTAAGGGGGGAGGTGGTGTCAGTGCCGGCAGCTGCAGCCTTGGGTTCCGTGTCGGGGGCTGGCGGGGCCCGGAGCTGGCAGGAGGAACAGACACAACCCCAACCGCGCCCGAGCGGGAGCTGGGAAACCGCGGGGCTGCCACTTCCCTGGGAGCAGCGTCGGCCCCAGGTGCTGCTTGGGTTGTAGAATGAGTTTGAAACTCTCTTCTTAAGGAGAAAAACAGGCAGGAAAAGGCTGTAAGGTGCTGTTTCTCAGCCCCACTTAAAACAGCTGCAGGGATGTTGCCCCTAAAAGTTTGTGCTGAGGAGAGTGAGATGTAAAACTCTGGTAAAAGTTTCCTTGATGTGATATGCTTCACTGTTTCTTTATTGGCCCAAAATATTTTTTTGAGTGAAAAAAGTATTGAGGTACCACTAGGATTTAAGAATAGGAGCTGGACAGGGTTAAGCTGAGGCCAAAACTTGTGTAAGAAATTTTTGGCCTGCCGTGTCCTGAACCAACATCCAGGATTCTGTGAACCTGGCACCCTGTATGGGGAAGAATGCTGAGATGGCTGTGTAAAAGCTCAAAGTAAAGCATTTGGTGCACTTAAAACAGGCAGCTAAACCAAAATACAGAAATATATTCAGATTTAAGTGATGTCCTGCAGTGTTATTACCTGAACCAATGTGTGCTACATTTTATTTTGTAAGAGCTGAGTTTGGTTGGTGTCTCTGAACTTAGCTTGGGGCATCACTTCAGAGAGAGGGGCCTCTGCAGAAGAGTAGTTTTCCTACACTTGATTTGCACTGGGAAGGATAAAGAGACATTTCTGCTGCCATTTCTGATGCCATACATATTTATGTCTCTACTTCCTGGCTTGGAGAAGATAACCAGGAAAATGCCAGCTTCCTTGCAGGCACAGAATCGCATTTTTATTTGCCAAGTAATTTGATTTATTTTTTAGTCATTGACATATTGAGTTTTATTGGAGGTGGGTGTTCACTGCCTCGGCACCCTGTACCCCAGCCCTGCAATAACTCACTGGGAATCTGCCTCTGCACAAAGGATACACTGATTTTTTTAAGTAGGACTTTGCTATTAGTACTTGTTAAGTCTCCACCTTTAACGGTCCAAGGTGACAGAATCCCAAAGCCATGTAGGATTTCAGCTGAGCTGTGTGAGGTGTTTTTATTGCCTGCCCTAAGTGGGAACCTTTGCCAAGCTGAAAGCCTCCATCCTGCAACGTGGGGTTGTGCTGTGTGCCACGTTCTCCATGCCAGCAGCCGACACCGGCGTGAGCCAAATGTCCCCAGAGCAGCAGCACTCGGAGTCCCCAGCAGTAAAACATCAGCAGTGTTTAGAAAGATTTATCCCCCCAAAAATGACAAACTGAAACATGATGGACTCTGCACTCGGTTCTTTCTTTCTTGGTAAAAAATTCTTAAATAAATTAAACTGTTTGCTACTTTGGGATTTTTTTTTTTTCCTTTTTAATTTTCTGTTCTGGAACTTGCCCACAGAGAGTCTGGAACGCCTTTCAGCAACACATCTCCATCCATTACACACACCCATTGTCACGCCATTTTAGGATCCCTCAGACTAGCAGAAGTCGTGTTCTAGTGCTCAAAACAGTTTTTCTTTCAATCCATTTGAATCCTGGCACTTAACCTGGTTAATGTCACTGGTTAATTAAACTGTTTTTATTGGTAGTTAAGAGCAGATTCACAACACTCTCAAAGTGCTAATTGTGATGGGCTTAAAAAAGAGAGGAGGGTTTATAAAAACTGTATCAAGATTGGAAAGCATCAACTTCATATTTTATGCATATTTTATGCAAAGCATGAAAATAGTTTTCCTTTATCCAAAGAGTTAGTCTGGGGTAAACAGACTAATCTTACTTTTGTACATCATTTAACATTGACTTTTATTCTCATTTTCCCCAAATATGGAAAAGTGATGATGCCAAGATCTCAGCAATAAATGAAGATGCCCAAACCTCAGAATTTAATTATTCATTTTTCACAAAGCAGTAGACTTTGTTCTGTAAGTAAGGGAGAAATTTCTTAAGAGAGGTTTTGGTTGGCTCCTTTCCAGCATGTAAATAATACACCTTAAAAATGCCAGCGAGGCAGCTCGAGAGCTGACGGCTTCTTCCTTTGGAAGTCCAGGTCTGGTTTGTATGTTCCTTCCACATTTATTAAGTGGAAGAACCGACTTTGCCTGCTAAATGCACAGTGAATTGCAGGGCATGAAGCAGAGCTCTGTATCATCTTAGCCAGAGTGAGTTAAATAATAAACCAGGGTGTAAGTGATTTAATCCCTCCTGGGTAAGGTCTCCCCCGAAGTTACTTGGAGGGAATTGAAAAGTGAACGGGAGCAATGGAACAGTGAAGCTCTGAGCCTGCTGCTGGTCTGCACAACTCCCAGGGTTACCTCTCCGTGTGGGAAGCCGGGGCTTTGGGATAGGGCGGTGCTGCTCCGTGCAGGGCTTTGGGATAGGGCGGTGCTGCTCCGTGCAGGCAGCGCTTGGCATCGGGGCCTTCCTGGCAGCAGCTCCCGCCTGCTTTAGTGAGGGGCCCCCCAGTTGTGCTGCCCCCGGCTCAGGCTGCTGAGCCACACGGATCCCACTGGCCCTTGGCTGCTTCTAAGGGTGGGCTTGAGCAAAGCACCGCTTTTCTCCCTCCCCTGTCAAGAGAGAAGCCCATCCCAGGCACAGGAGCTCCTGGAGGGGGGAGGCTCCTGGAGAGGATGCCACGGGCTGGCCCAGCCCGGCCTCCTGCAGCCCCTTTGGGGCCGCCTGTCAGGGCCTGGGGCTCCCGTGTCAGGGCCTGGGCTTCGATCGCTGGCAAGGCTCGGCCTCAGGCTGCGCTCCCAACTCCCGACCGCGCTATCGCCCGTCACCAGCGTCTGCCAGGGCTGTAAATCCTTCACATCCAGGATTGTCCCCCCCCTTTCCGTGCACACAGAGCACGGAGGGACAGCCAGGTGGCTGCCAGGCTGCAGCATCTGCCGGGGCAGCTGCCTGGCCCGCGGCTCTGCGCGGAGAACCCACGGTGGAGATCTGGGGGGGACCCCATGGCCTCTCCTTTTTGTCCCTGTAGGGAGAGTGAGGGATTCTTAGGCAGTGTTCCAGGGCAGGAGGCTGCTATGACTCTTCAAGTAGATGTTTAGGCAGAGTTTGATCGTTTGTCTCTCTAAAAATACTTCATGTTTAGCATCACCCTGTCCCACTACCTCCGCTGGGAGAGTGAATTGGCACCGCAAGACTCTGCACCCACACGCTCACAGGGCTGGGCACAGAGGCTTCACACCAGTGATCCTCAGACACAGACACCAGCTTGGCAAGAGATTTCAGGGCTCTCCCTTCTGCTCTGAGCAGTGTCCTGGGGCTGGATCTCAGCAGACGTGTTAGACTCATGCTGGCAAAGGCTGTGTCTGGGCTCTGGGCTGGTGAGGGAAGGAAGTGCCGTGCCCGGCAGTACCAGCCGAGGGCTGTGTGGCACCGGCAGAGACACCGAGGGGCCGCCCGTGCCACACGCGGCACTCCCGAGACTGTGCTGCCCTGTCACCGTGATTTACCTCCTGCTTTTCCTCCTTCCCCCTTCACCCTGCTCTTCTCTCCCCCGCCAAATCTGAGCTGTTGTGAAGCTCCACATTCCTTTCCTCACAGTCATTTCCATTTTCCAGCCCTTTGCTTCCACTCTCTCCTCCACTTCCTTTGCTCAAATGACCAGTTACAAAACAATTAGGGATGCTCCCATCAGGCTCCACAGTGGGTGTTGCAAGGAGATTCTGAGGGACAGAGGTGTTTGTGCTTCCAGTTATTTGTTTCAGGTGTACAACACTGTTCATATGACACTGGTGACACTTGCTTTGCACTCGGGTTTTCTGTGGGACTGAACCCCAGTGTGTCCCTCCAAACTGTGATTTGAATCTGCAGCTCTCACAGGTGCCACGTGGATGAGTATTTCACATGGGCACAGGGTGTTTGACACCAGTCTGCCTCCAGGAATCACTTCAGGCGAGCCAACACTCAGCTTTGCTGTGGATTCCTGCGCTCCCAGACGCAGAGCAGGTTCAGGAGCTTTCCCAGACAGGGTTGGGATGAAAGCAAGTCTCAGAGCCTCCTCTGCCCCAGCCAAAGGGTGGGGTACTCCCTGCCTCGGGCCCACAGCCGCACGGGGAGGGAGGCAGAGGCAGGGCAATGCCGCAGCCCAGCAGTGCCAGCTCACTCCTTGGCACAGCCTTCAAGGGCTCAGGAGTGGGAATGAAGCGGGAGTCCAGCCCACAGGGCAAGAAGGGAGAGTCCTTCCAGGCAAACTGAAGGAATCAGGCAGGGTGGAGCACTCATTTGTCTGGAAAGATGATGCAGGGAAGCCCTGTAATGTGGGGATAATGTGATATTCCATCCCTGCAAGCAACAGCAAGGAAGGAGGAGCCCCTTGGCCCAAGCCCCGCTGCCAGCCCAGCTGCCTGTGCCCTGTGCCCAGCAGGGCAAGAAGAGCTCTCCTCTCCTCTCCTCTCCTCTCCTCTCCTCTCCTCTCCTCTCCTTTCCTCTCCATTTGCCCGAGGAGGCTCCATAGTTTTATATTCAGTTCTTACAAAGAAAAATTAAGCGGTGTCATTTCTACTCTAATATTTCTTTGCTGGTTTTCATTGGAATCTGGGCTGGTTTTTATATTGGTGCCTGGTGCTTGCTTGCCTGGCAAACTGCAAAGAGGAAAACTCTCATTAGAGAGATTCCAGCCCTGTGCTTTTGTGGCTGAGGGCTTGGAAACTTCTCATTCCTTCTCCATGGTCCTCCAGGGAGACCTCCAGCCAGAGCAGGAGAGAGTATGGTCTCTGCTCACACCGTCTCAGAGGTAAACCCAGAGCACCATCAAGGCCTCTTTATCTTAAACATTTCCAGTCCCTTCCGACAGCGTTGCAGGTGCTATTTGCTTTTCCTCCTCCTGGTACACGACACCTCCGAGGCAGAGCGTCCCCCTCGGAGATGGAACGGGCCTGGAATCGGCTCCTCAGCCCATAGGGCAGCACCCGTGCGGCGATGCAGAGCAGCTGTCTGCCTGGCAGGGCTGCTCCACTTGGCAGCCAGACAAAGGACTCAGGAGTAGGAGGAAAACAAGGCTGGGAGGGAAAGTCACTCCAGATAATACGGCATCTGGCCTGGGAGGAACCATCTCGAAGTGGGGAGCAGGGCTAGACTGGGAAGTTTATCTGGGAGAATTTAAGGGGGAAAGCCTGTCTGGAATAGGCATCCAGGCTTCCATCTGAAATTGTTGCAAGGCTGTCTGGGGATATGGGCCAGGCTCTGGGAGAGGATTTCCTGGGGCCTGGCTCAGGCTGCTGCTGCGGCACTCCTGGATTGGACACTCTACCACAGCCCCCCTTGCAGAGAGTCTCAGAGGGCTCTTCCCTTGGAGAGGAACAATCCCGAGCTTCCAGGGGGATTTTGAGGCAACAGGGTGGAGCTGGGGCATCTGCATTTTTATTCAGGATTAGGTAGTTTTGGTGCATTTTGCTGAGGATGGGGCAGTAGGCAGCAAATACCAGCCAAAAAAGGCAGATCACAGAGGAGGGACACCAAGGCAGCTTTCTCTTGGGAACAAAAAAAAGCATGAGGGAAACTTTGTAGCATCAGCAGGAAGCAGTTGTGGGGAACTGAGACAGGAATATAAGCATAAGAGAAGTGATAAGAAAGGAGCAACACTGATGCCAAAAAGCATAAAATGCACAACAATTTTCCCTCCGTGTCAGGGTCCTGGACTGCCCCAGGGGCATGTGAGGTGTCCTGGGGAAGGAGGGGCTCTGCACCAGGAGGTGCTGGCTCATTACAATCCCAGTGAGAAAGGTACTCAGCTTCACAAAGCATCTTTGAAAATGCTGTTTGTTAACGCTGACACTTGCCTCTACCACTTGTGCTTTCCACAGAGGTTAAACCTGCCTTCACTCAAGACTTAAAAAGCTTAATTTTCAGCCTAGGCCTATCAGAGCCTTTTCATTTTGGATGGCCATGTTAGTTGTAGTGCCAGAGCGGTTTGGAGACTTGAAGATTAAATTGGCCTTCATAAACTTGTAGGTGCATCTGTGATTATTTTATGCATGATGCTGGATCACCAGAAATGTGGGGATAAGTATTTGAATAAAAACTCCCTCTAGGAAAAGGAACAAACTTCCCACCTCTCTCCCCTTGCTGCTACAAGGGGTTCTGTGGTGGGTAAGGGACAGTTAGAATATCCCCAAGTCACTCAACTCATTAAGCCTGACAACAATTAATTACACTGAAATTAATGCGCAAATTTAATGTTTTACACACGTCAAAGACATGCTAGGAAAAAAGAGGGTCTTGCTGTGCCATCTTTAATTCTTCTCATTGCTGATTTAACCCAAGGTGATAAGGAACAAGCCTAGTTTGTGCTCTTCATTTGCAGGTCCCCATGAGTGTTACAGCTCAGCTCTGTGATGACTATTTCGTTTTGTTTCCAGATAAAAGGGGACAAACAAGTTTGTTTTACAGCATGGCCTAAGGCCCCTGGCTCTGTGGCAGAGCTGCCAGCACCTTCCAACATCCCGCTTTGCATGTGTATTCCTTACACCCTCCCCCGAGGGCTATGGCACTGACCCCGCAGAGCTTTGGGAAGGGAAAACCTCCTTCAGATCAGTCAGAACTCTGGCTAAGCTGGGGCTGGAGGCAAACTCTGTGGAAACACTGGCTGCTCAGTATTCCCAGTGGTTTGGGAGGAGCAGAGGTGAGGAAGTCAAACCAGGAGAGGGAACAGAGAAAATACCAAGAGAAGAAAGGGGAGGGGGACAGGGTGAATGTTGCAAATATTACACAACTGAGAAGAGGCAGCTGTACCTGGAAAATACATCATCATGCTTCTTGTAGTGTCTGAAGAGACAGACACGTCTTCCTGCCCATCCTCCCTTACTGGAAAACAGCAGCTCACACTTTTTTTTTTTCCAAGTTACCTCTGAGTGTGGAGAAGGCTTCAAGATGTCACCTGTGTGATAAAATGGCTCTGCTGCATTTCCTGCTCTATGACTTGGCCACTTGGTGATGAAGAGCTGCTTTTGCTGTCAGTGAACATGACCGAGCCATCAGGCTGCAGAGCAGGGACCTTGCTGCACACAGCCTGGAGCTGGAGCTGTCACACTCAAGGAACAGTTTGTGTGTGCAGAGCACAACTCCAGCGGTGCAGCCCAGCTTGGGAGGTCAAACAAGCTGAAACCACAGGCAGCCCCTCCAAGTGAGCTTGAATCTGTGGTCACCCCGCTAACAGTCAGCGCAGGGCCCCAGCACCAAAGTGGTTTTGCTCTTGTGGCCTCACCTGGTTCAGAACAACTGAAGTGAACCCTCAGAGCACATGGCAAATGGGAAGAACTTGCAGGTACTTCCTGCCCTGCAGTGAGTGCCAAAAAAACAAGAGTAAAGTCAGCTGAAGCTTAAATACAGTCTGAGGCCAAGCAGTAAGTTTGTCCTTTACAATGGTCCCATGCCACCACTGCTACCCGTGCCCAGAGAATTGCAGAGCAAACATGAAATAGCCACATCTGGTACTGCTGGGTTCCTGCTTACAGGACAGACAATGCTGCCCTACAAGCCTGACCATCTCATCAAGCCTGACCCTCACAGTTTGCTCCAAAGCTCGCAGTGTCCTGTGCTGAAGAGAGGATAATCTTTACAGGACTGTTTCCTTATCCCCCACCTCCTGCTTGGAATATTGTATTTGAAGCTGTCATTATTAAACCCAAGCAAAATACAGGGGATCTTGTTCTTCACAATGCTGCTCTGAGCACAGTTTGTAGAGTTGGTGTAAAGCCGTGAAAAACACAGCAAGCTCAGAACGCTCCCATTTTGCACTCACTTGGTGTGACTGTAAACAACCACACGATGGAAAATCCCAGAGTGGTGTGCAGGACTTCACTGCCCTTACAGGATTCAACAGAAAGGCTGCTATTTACAAATCTGGAAGTGAAGCTTCAGGTTTGCAGAGTTCTCACTCACACAAGGAGGGTTTACCAGTGCAGTCTTTCAGGACTCTAAGAATTACACAGCTGTAGTCGCAAGCACCAGTGTGAAACTACTGTCACTGTGCATGGAATTCTGTGCCTGGGGCTCTCAGGACCCTTCTCTAACAACCCAGAGCGTGGATCTGTAAGGACAGTCTGTGCCAGTCTGTAATTCACCAGGATCACTGGAGTCAAGCACTTGGTCTGGAGATAAAATGCAATGGTGTTTCCCCTAGCACCAGTCAGAATTTTCAGATGTTTCTTTCATGCAGTGTGCAGGCACTAGGGCATGAGCCAGGGGCTCAAAGGCTGCTCTCCACTTTTCCCATTGTCCCTCAACTCTCCTTTATGCAGAGGAAATCATCTGATTGCTCTGTGACTGTGTCCCTGCGATGGAGGTGTTACCTGCTTCCCTCTGCAGGGCCGTCCACTCTGGAACTCAGTCGGTGTCACTTAAAAGCAATGTGCCCCTGACTTCCAAGGAGCAGGCTCAGGCTCTCTGTGTTTGCTGCCATTGGCATTAAGAGCAGTATAAAGCCATGGATGGACATTAAGTAGCACATACAATAAAACTACCAGATCCCAGAGTGGCTGCTGGTAAAATAGACGTGGGGGTCTGATCTGGTGCATCTCAGGCTGAGCTGCTCATCTAAGGAGAGATTGTCCAGGTCCCAAGCAGTTTTGTTGGGATAAATCTGGAGTAATTTAACATTTTTAGAGTGTATTCGATATTAATTGTCAGAAGGAGCAAACTTGAATATCTTGCAGTGAAAAGGATGATTTCTGATGGCAGATGCATACTGGAAAGCTTCATCATTTAACCTGATTTTTTTTTTTTTGGTGGGGAAGTTTTACTGCTGCTTGCAAGCAGAAAATGTGTCAATAGTCAACGAGATTCAAATTTTTCTAGTCGCTCAGAAGCTGCAGTCCACATTAACCTTCCACCTTCAAGCAGAGAGAACTAGTGGTTTGGATGAAAAAAAAAATGGAAATAAAAAAAGGGCAGTTTTTTTCTTGGCGGCATCTGGGGGGCGGGGTGGGGGGTTGAGAAAAAAAAATCTTTTATTTTAAAATTATCAACAGGTATTTTCCATCGAGATTCGCGGGGGGAGACGGAGAATCAAGGCGGGTTGAACGCCCGGTGTGAGGTGAGGGGGAGGCGGGAAGGCGGCGGCGCGCGGGCCGCCCTGAGGGCCGCCCGGAGCTGACAGGGGCCGCCGCCCGCCGCGGGCACAGCCCGGCCAAACCCGCAACTTGTGCCAAAACTTTCCGAAGTTAATTAAAACAGCCCCCCCTGCGCCACCGCCGGGCTCCGCGCCGTCGCCGCCGCCCGCCCGCCCCGCTCCCTGCCGGCGGTCCCTGAGGGGAGCTCCATTGTCTGTGAGGGGATGGCCGCGCACCCCCGCCGCGCCCCCGCCCGCCGCGCCCCCGCGCACCGCGGCGGGTGGCTGCCGGCTCTCCCCCCAAGTGTTTGGGTCCGTGTCTCCCACACACTTTGTGT
>JACBWW010000031.1:8680857-8725090 GCA_020086605.1 Lanius collurio | reverse complement strand
GCCCGGCCCCGCGCCGCCGCCGCCGCCGCCGCTCCGGGGCTCCGGCCGCCGGGTTTCCTCCATGCTCGGCTCCCCGGGGCGGCTGATTGATCTGGATCAGGAATATTCCGGCGGCGCCTCAGCGAGGACCGCTGCTGGCGGGACGCCGCAAGTGCGGCCGCTCGCCCCGTGCCTCGCCTCGCCTCACGCCTCCTCCGGCGGCGGGGCCGCCCCGGGCCGCGCTCCGCGGGCCGAAGGGGAGCCCCGGCCCCCGGACCTCCGCCGGCGGAGGCACCGCCAGCGCCTCGGGGCGACTCTCGTTCAGCGCTCCCCTCTCGGAGTCTCCCCCGCATCCCGGGCGGAGACGCCCTGTCCGCTCGCTGGAGATTTTTTGGGGATGGGGGGGCACACCGGGATTGCACTATTCCTGAAAAAACTCCTATTTAAAAATCACTCTTCATCCTTGGATTTGTACAGGAGTCCTTCCAACTTTCCTCTTTAAAAAGTTTCCTTGACAGCATTAACTTTTTGCCTTTTTTTAAAAAAAAAAAAAACTACGTTCCCCCGTTTTTCTCTTCCCGATTTCCGAAGGCATCAGCGGGCGGGTTTTTGCCGGTGCTGCGGTGCTGCTGTACATCGGGTCTCCGTGTGTGAGTCGGTGCAGCCTGAACAAAGCCGCAGCAGCAATTGCTTCGCTGTGGGATATTTGGAGGGGATCTCGCTAATCTGTGTGCGTCGGCTCTGATTAAACAGCACCAAAATGGAGAAGTTGGTTCTGACTTAAAAAAATCGTATTCCTGTCTCCGATCCCCGCAGCCCAGCCTTAAGGACTGGCATCAGACAGCCACAAATCAGGCTGATTTTTTTTTTTTCCCTGAGAAAAAGTTTTGGAGTTGGGTTAAGGAGGGAGGGAAATGTGCCTGGGTGATTTTTACAGCACCGTTAGTGGTTGTAATCTTGGTAGGCTGAGGAGCGAAAGGGATCTCCGGGATGCATCCCTATTCTAGCTACCAGGAGAGCAACAATCATATTTTACTGCAAGGGATCGTCACCAGCTGGTGGATGAGCCGAGGTGGCTGTGCCACCTCGATCCTGCGCGGAGCTGAGCTCGGTGGGGCTGCGAGGGTGCAAAGGCTCGGGGTGCCGGGGTCGTGTGTGGGGAGCTCCGTGGGCCCGAGTGCTGCTCTGCAGAGGGGTCAGGGAGCAGGGGATGTGCCGAAGATTTTTGACAAAAAGCAGAAGTGTCACCGGAGGGAAAAAAAAAAAGAAACAAAACAAAGCCCAGCAAGGGAAACCGTTCTCCTGTCGGCTCCCACGAGAACCTGTGCCTTGCTCTCCGGAACAGCCGTAAAATTGCAGGGAAAACAAAGGTGGTATTTTGCGATGGTGGGTGAGGGGTGGGGATTAGGTCATGCAGTGGGGGGGGCGAGGGGGGGTCCGAGTCTGGCTGCTCTGCGAGCAGGGACTGCAAAATCTCGGCTCAGACATGCCACGCACAATGCGAGCCGAGCGATGAAGTTTCTGTCTCCAGCCCTCTCGGTGCCGTGTCTGTGCTTTCCAATGCTCCGGCTGCGATCAGGGCTTTGGATTCTTTCACGCAGTTTTATCTTCCCCTTCTCTCCCACCCTCCTTTTCCCCTTGTATCGGCAAGTTAGCAGCAGTTTGCTGTCATGCTGGAACTATTCTTGTCTAAGTTGTCCTCTCTTCTGAGTTCGGATCATCCTCAACACCCCCAGAATCTTTTCAATGAAAGAACGTCCTCCTCTGAATCCAAAATGGGCTCTCTCTTCCCTCCCTGTCTTCTGCCATTATCCTCACGCACCAGCTCTTCCTCTAGCTAGTGGTATTGCCAGCACCGTGGCCTAAGGCCAAGGGACTTAGACAAAGCAGTCCTTGCAGTTGCACATATCGCATTCAGAGTGATATGACTGCAAATGGCCCCCTCCTTTCTGGAGCTTAATTCTGATTTGGAGGAGATTGCTTCTCTATTGTGCCTAAATTAAATGCCCCCCAGCCAGGAGGATAAATCCTAGGTTTGCTTCCAAACCTGGGGTGAAGGACCCCCCCCTCCACCGTCCTGCAGAGGAGAGGAAAACAGGAAATCTGTCCCTTTTGGCCTGAAATCAGCCCTGCAGAAGCCTCTCTGTATGAATGCTGAATATTTTGGTCTCGGCCGACGGAGGGCTCTGGGCAGCTGTGGATCTCACAGGGATTTTCCTCTGGGAGGTAATGCTGCTTCCCTGCAGTGCAGGGCTTCTGGTGCAGGAGTATTTGGGAAGGCAGTGTCGACTCAGCTCTTGGAGCCGCGTCCTTGCTGCAGAGCAAACTCCTTTCAAGTTGAGGCTGAGAGTAGCCACTCTGCAAAATTATACTTAAACTGCACATCAGTGAGATGAAGCAGTTGTGGTTGGTGGGTGCCTGGGCTCTGTTCTTGCATGGGAGCATGTTTTGGGAATCCAGTCCTGGACTGAAGTCCAGAGGGAGAGGAGCTGTGTGTGTGGGAGGAAATACAGGGAGGAAACCTCCGTGGGTTGTCGGCAGATCTGGGGATGACTGCGGGTGAGGAAAATGCAGCTGCTCCACAAGTGACTCAGGATGCTGGAAGCATCTGGGTGCTGACTCCTCTGCCTTACACCAGGCTGAGGGAAGGAGAATGTGTTGTCACAGCAGAATTCAGTGCCTGTTTCTGTTCCCCCTTGCCCAGGTCAGTGCTGACACTTGGCCCAGGGTGACTGCAACCAGGCTTGCAGTGTTTTGTCTCAAATTTGTCCGAAGTCACCTTCCTGGAGGGCCTGTGCTCAGGGAGTTGGGTTCCTGCATGTAGTACCTCAGGCTTTCAATTCCAAGCTGCCTGTGCTTGGCGAGCCCCGTTTAATCTCCCGCACAAGCACCTTCTGTGCCTGGGCTGTAAAAAGGTGCTCTGTTAGGGACCTGCAGTGGCTCTACCTTCCCAGCCTCACCTGACCCTGCAGTGTCCCAAGAGAACCGCTGTTACCTTTTGTAACAACCATGTTTTGATTTGTTTGTCTTCTCTTGCTTATCCTACTGATTCCTGGGAAGTACTGTTTCCTCCTCATCTGTCTTATGTTTCATACTGTTTGACTCTTTCTCTGTGAGGGACCAGCTGCTGAGGTGAAGCATCTCCATTGACTTAAGCTGAACTAGACACTTACATCAGCTGTGAACAGGTCTGTAGTTTGTTTTTCACCATGTTTCCATGTGTTTCTGGCTCAGTGGATATTCACCCACATTCCTGTTTTGTTTAGAGTAAGCACAGGTCAGGGAAAATGTGTTTCAAGAGAGAGAAGCTAGCAGAAACAGCTTGGGATTTTCCTTTACTTTTATTCTCACTCTTGCAGAAACGTCAGGTTTTGAGACAAAATCCTGTTTGTGTAACAAAGCTTTAGAAGTATCATCTGTAGGGTCTGGGAACACCAATTCCAGCTGACAGTGACAAGGGAAGGAGTTGTGCCTTGGCTCCACGTGAACAGCTGGTGACCTGTACAAGTGCTGCTGTAGCTGAGGACCAAAGGGGCTCTCGGTGCACCTGCCACACCTCACAGCAACCACAAGTTTCTTGTGAAAAGTGCAAATTCTCCCTGGGAGGTGAAATGAAAATGATTTCCCTGGCTGGGGCTGTAGCTCACAACTGGAGAGACCAGTTCCATTCAGTCCTGAGAAACGACACCAGCACACGAGGCTGGCCCTTCTGTTCTCAGCACTGCAGTGCAGACTTGCTCGAGCACATGGCTTGCTTGTCGCCCTTTGCAGAGACACCTTCTGTTTGATATTGTTGACCATATTGAGAGGTTGTTTTTGGAGTGGGAGTACTGGAAAGAATACTCTTTGTAGGCAGAACAGAGAGCAAAGTGTTTGTGCCTTAGCAGAGGGGATATTTTCTAGGAAATACGCTCCCCTCTCCAATTCAGACTGAAATTTGCTGGATCCCTGACCTCTTGAAGTCCATGTGAAGTCAAGTATGATGTAAAAAGATGCTCTCTAAATATGTTTCAGAATTAGAAATTTTCAAGTGGACTTGTTTGGGCATTTAGAAAACTGGCATTTTTGGCTTTGTCTACCTGAGTGTTTTGCTTGAGAGCAAAGATGTGGTTTTCACAGTCAG
Organism: Lanius collurio; assembly: GCA_020086605.1. Taxonomy (NCBI): domain Eukaryota; kingdom Metazoa; phylum Chordata; class Aves; order Passeriformes; family Laniidae; genus Lanius; species Lanius collurio. The sequence continues at coordinate 8,720,988 of JACBWW010000031.1, read as the reverse complement.
CAAATCTCTGCACCTTGGTTTTGCTGCAGAGTGGTTTGGGTTCATGCTAACTGGATTCCTTATGAATAAAAATGGTCCAGAATCTCTGCTCCAGTTGTGCAACACTGATGCTCCATCCCTTTCAATGGGAACACAAGGATCCAAAGCAAAGATGGCACAGCTTTGAACCATACCCCCCTAGTCTGGGGGACCAGACTAAAATCTAACCTTAAGTCATACCCCCTCAGGCCAACTACATGTGGTGTACACGTACCAAATGCTTTCATCTTTTGATCTGTTCCTTGTGGTGCCAAATAACTTGCTAGTGTAGGAATAGCTTAAGCAAGGAAAGAAGAATGGTGGGGAGTCAAGGGACTGGCTTTTGTTTTTCTGATAAAAAAAGAGACAGGGGGGTAGGAAGAGGAGACATAAACCATGACCGTTATCCACATGGAAAGATTAAATAGCATGAGAGTACTAGAGGAAAGGCCCAGAGTGTGACAGATCAAAAGAGCAAGGCCTCTGGCTGTTATGATAAAGAATGTCCTAGTTCTTGAGAACATATTTATGTGTCTGCGCACTGCGTTTTTTTTTAAAAGGAAATAGTTTTATTCAAAGAAAGGTCTGTTTCTTCCACAAGGGCTGTTCAAGGGAGAAACAGTGGGTGAAAATACAATTTTCACAGCCAGTGCTCTAAGGAATGGTTTGTGCAAATGAGAACAGGTTCCATTATTTTAAATTTAAAAATTTATGGGAAGGTTGGGGGGAATGGGGGCTGTCTGTTGGAGCTCTGAGTTGGCAACTGCTGTTAGAATTCAGAGGGTGGCTTGGCTGTGCAGTGGATCTGCTTGCACAGACATGCATGTGGTGTCCCATGGATGGCAAGGAGCTCTTGCTGAACTCAAACCAAAGTGTGTAGAGGGCTAAGGAATAAAATATTCTTGTAGTCAGCCAAAACACTACAGCTGTGTTCAGCTACTTGCTGCAGAAATATCTGTGCTGGGTGAAGCTGTTACCTCTCCCCTGGTGCTTGAGGATGCCTCACAGTCTGTGTTGGCAAAGCAGCTCCAGGAGCATTTCTCATGTGTTTTCTTGCAAAGTTGTCTGGTTTAGGACAGAAGAATTTATATCCTCTCAGTTAAAATATTCCAGCCTCGTTGTTTGGTATCCCATATGGTCAGGATTCCAACTGCCATCACCTGAAGCCCATGAGGGGGTCCTGCAGGGTGTGGCAGAGGCAGTAACCTCCAGCACTCCGGGGAGGTGGTGGCCACAGGCCATTGAAATGCCAACAGCCTCGATGTTTCAAGCAGCCTCCCCTTGAAGGGTCTGTGAAACAGAGGGAGAAGTGCTGAGATTCCACAGACTGCACCAAATACCCTGGATAAAGTCCAGGCTACAGGTACTTCTTCTTACATGCTCTTGTGTTCATGTGTAGAAAGAGTCTGTAAAATGGCAGGAGTTTGTCTTTGTGGGTTTATAGGACCTTACAAAGTACAGGGCAGTAGAGAAACTCTTATCCAGTGGGGTTGGCCCTTGGCTTGTCTAAGTCAGTCCTACACGAGTAACTCAGTGAGTTGTGAGACTATTCCTGCTTTTCCTTTGCTGCCTGTAGAACAGGGGCGTAGCTGAGTTCTGTAAATGCCTTGGCATCTGCCAGAGTGGGTCAGGTGAGTGTACCCAAATGTTCCTGCTCCTGCTGCTCCCTTCAGGGTGCTCAGCAAGATGCCTTCCCAGTTATTTGGCCAGCAAGCAGCAGTAATATAATTAAGAATTAAAACTGAAGCAGCAAATCGGTCATTGTTGCACAGGCTTGGAGCTGAAGGGATCCCCTACAAACCTATCAGAAATTAATGAGAAGATTCCTGGTCAGTGGGAGTTTAGGCAAACAAAGATTGATTTGAGATCCTTTGTCTCTCAGGGTGTTAATTTGGGCTCAGGGAGACTGCTGGAAGAAAGAGATTTTGATACCAAAATCTAATTTCTGTTTGCTGTACCCCCCCATAATTAATAAAGATTAATATTAATTAATAAGAAATTATATTTTTGTGGAGAAAAATGTTTCTAGCAGTCTTCTGCTTGAATGCAGAAATAAAAGACGTTTTTGGCACTAGAATAAGTGAGGACCTGCAAGGTTTTGTGCACATTTAATTGGGAAAGTGAAGGGAGGAAAGTGTGTGTATTAATTTAGGTTTTAAACAACAGCAAGCACTAAGACAATTTGGGATGTGATACAGGGAGTCACTGAAATTCAGTACCAAGCACACTCCCTTTTTGATTCTGTCAGTTCTTAACTGTCTCCATTGTCATTTTAACGTTAGAGAGAGCAAGCCTCAATTTAGATCCCCCCTCCTTTTTTCTCTCTAGTGAATACCTAATCATCACACCGATTTTTGACTGGGTATTGACTGTGAGACTTCCTGGCCTAATTTCTCTTTCTCACTATAATAGCAATATCTGGTGATTTTTTATTTTTTTTTTTTAATCCGAGATAACACAGGCTGTTCAGACATGCAGATGAATTTTGGGTTAATTGAGTAATAGTCATCCAAGACCCAGGGCTTCTCCTTGAGATTAACATACAAAGTGATAAGTCAAAAAGCTCAAGGTTTGTTGCCCTGTGAGATACTAATACCCCCCCAATTAATTTCATTTTCGTGATCGCATCATTTTAAATTGAGGTGAAATCAAGGATTTTTCATTTTTCCCCCCCTCCAGCTGAGCTTGACTGGCACAACTTCTGACACGGATGTATGGAGGCTGGTACCGCGGCCAAGCCAAATCCTTTTCTTTGTTCTCTGGGCCTGCTGCTGCTGCTGATAAAGTGGTCGGCGCATGGCATTATGTCTTATTACATTTTTGATGCAGACTGCAAAGAAACGGGTAAACTCACCATGGTTACCACGCTCTGTCACTTGGCAGGGCCCGGCGCACTCAGCGATGGCCTCTAGTGTCTGCAGCGCAGCTCTGCAGCGCCCCGGCCGCGCCGCACTCACCAACGCCTCCCCAAAGTCCCTGCTTGCTTTTGTCCCTCACTGTTCACCCAGGGTCACTGCTGGGGTCAAACCCCCCTGCTGACACCCGCCAGTTTCTGTGTCTGTGAAACTTTTCTTGGTCAGCCCCTGGATCCAGAGCCAGTCGCTGCTGTGTCCTGGTACCTCGGGTTTCTAGGAGAGTTTTGCTCTCTTATCTGGACATAGCCTGCTGTGTTACTTCCTGTAGACCAAGTGCGTGTCATTGCTTAAATTAACAGAATGTGAAACAATCGCTGAATTATCAGTGCTGTGGTATCACAGAACATGCTGAGTTGGAAGGGACCCATCAGAATCATTGAGTCAAACAACTGGCCCTGCACAGGACAGCCTGAGCCTCACACCACGTGCCTGAGAGCATTATCCAAATGCTTCTTGAACTCAGGCTTAGCGCTGTGACCACTTCCCTGGGGAGCTTGTTCCAGTGCCCACCATTTCCTGATATCCTTTACCAATACGTTATCATCAACCCATAAGGGATCAATAAGTTGCTTGTGGTTTTGTATGGGCTGCAGCTCAGTTTCTCTCTTGGTGGGTAGATCAGGATTCTTGAGCCTGGTCATTGGAGTCTTTGCCTTATTCACATCCAGTTTGGAGCTCCCAGGTCTTGTATGTGACTGCTTGCAACAACAGTTCAGAGACAAGTCTTTGCAGGATGGGTCTCTTGTTTTATTGTACATGAGGAAAAATCGCTTAAGCCTTTCTCTGCTTAATTGAGGTAATTAAACCTTCTTACCTTGCAGCACAAGGGGCTCATTAATGTTTTTGAAGCATTTTGAAGTCCTTGGAAAAAAGATGCGGTTTGCTGTTGTGTCATGTTTAGTAATTGTTGAAATTCAGTCATCTGGACTTGAAATTCAGTCATCTGGACTTGAAATATTGAGTTTCACATGCAGAAATCTTACACTTGTGTGTGTATTTTGGGCTGATAGTGTGAAGAACTAATTGAAAGAGTAGCTGGCAACTGTGGTGTTCCTACAGTGCCCTACTCTACGAGTGTGTTGGTTTTGGGGGGTTTTACTATGCTTAAGCAAAATTAGCTCCATGTGAAACCTCAGTGATGAAACTGCAGGTTGAAATGACATAAAATTTAGCAGCTTTGTTAAACACAAAGAGAAACTTTGCTTTCTTTAAGGTGAGCTAGTGACCAGCCCAGTTTGGCTTTTTGGGATTTCACATCTGGTTAACTAGTAAAAATTAAGAACATGCTCTTTTCTTGTAATGAAGAGTATCACCTCAGTGATATCCTGTGATAACTCTGAAGTGGAAAGAGACTTCCTGGCTGAGGACAAGAGTCTTTTCCAATATGTTCAGCAGAGCTTTTTACAGAGTAACTGCTGGCCCTTTCTTTTTGTAGAGAGGGGAAAGTAGGAATGAAATAATTTGCAACTTTAAAACAAAGCTAGAGATTTACATAGTTCTGGGCCCCAGTGACTTTTATCATCAGTTTAATTTAGATTTAAATGAAGGCTGGTAAATGAGATCTGTTCCTCATATGAAAGACAGTTGGGAATTTTCAGCAAAGGAGTTTGTAAGGGGAGAGATATTTCCAGACAGCAGGCAGTCTGTGTCTGTGCCTACAGGCAAAGACAGCAGCATCCATGGATGCAAGGGCACTTGAGCTGCAAGAGTGAAGAAGTTCAGTGCTGTGATGCTCCCTTGCTCCCAAGTGCATAACCAGCAGGTTTTTAATACAGTTGTGAAGTGGGCAGCATAATTAAGCCCTTAAAAAAATCCAAAAAACCTAACAGTTTTTTCTCATATCCAAATTCTTATCATTGTGAGACAAGGGGGAGAAAATGTTTTGATTGTTCATTTCTGGAGCAGTTGTCAGTGATGACATTAGAATGTTTCTGGAGCTCGTAACTGACTCAAAACTCATTAGATGTGAATATAATCTTTTATAACTTTGGAAAAAGTAACCATAACACAAAGTGATGTTATTTTCCCTTTGATCTACTTATACAGCACAATTTGACTGGCTAAAAATGTTTGATATCAGACAAAGAGGAATAATGGTAGCACTCCTTGCCTCTGATGTCACACAATGAGCAGCAGATCTGATGTACCTCAACTGACTGTTCCCTAGGAATAGTTTTGGCATTGGCTGAAAATAGTACTGAGGGTAACTTGCTTTGACCATGTGATGACACTTTGAGTTGCAAAATTACTTTCAGATAACTTGCACTGAAAAAGTAAAAATAGCACAGCACATTAGACTCATCTGTGTGGAATGCATATATGCAAAAATAGGGCTCCTTAATACTTACAGTTTGTCTAGGCAGAACAACCTGTCATGCTGCACTCTGCTTCACTTTTAGGCAAACAATTTGCACTGATAATGCTGCAGGCTGTGCTGTTTCCAAGTGCTCATCAAACATGAGAGAAGCATTAATTCAGCCACTCTCTTCCTAGCAGTGACGCTCAGAAATGTCATTAGTGATCTTAGACAAAGGTGAGAGGTCACAGCTTTAGGAACAAGTGATTAAAATGTGTCCCAATGTAACAGACTAATTAATCTTTAGATAATAGCTGGGGTTTTTCTTTCTCTTTTCTCTCTGCAGCTGGGAGTGTTCACTCTCCCTCCACAAGTATGGCAACATCGGCGCAGTACAGACAGCTCCTAAATGACTACGGCCCCCCATCTCTAGGCTATACACAGGGGATGCAGGTACAGCTCTGCTTATTTTCCTTTAATCAGATCACTGACCCTACGTTTGCATAGTAGCAGGGATTGTGGCCTGTAATCTGAGGTGTTCCTCCCTCCCACCAAGGTCTGAAATCAAACCCAAATGGCAGACTGCTTCCTCGCACATGTCTGGGGATCAAATTAGGCTAAGCCGAGTGCTGAGTGAGGTTGGTTCCTAATTAACTGTCCCATCCAGTCTGAGTCACAGAGAAACATGTCTTGAATTATGTTCTGTAAGAGCACTTACATATTTTAAAGTTATTTGTTAAAACCCAGTAGTTCTGTACGGTTTTGTTTTATCTTCTCACTCTCCCTGCCTGGCTAACTTCTCCACAAAATATACACCAAAACACTGAAAAACCAGAACACAGGGTTAAATAAGCAGTTCCCAGCTTGCTGGGTTTGCAGGACTGTTTTAACTTCTGCTTCACCTGAAGTCCTAGGCTTGAGCTTCATCTTCCCAGTTGATCCCAATTTTGGAAGGGCACGTAGCATCATGTCCAACTGTAGCAGCAATTTCAATAAAGAAGATCATGTTTATGTAATAACCCTGAAATTTTGTTCTTTTAAAAAGGGATTTACAGGGCTATTTCTAGTCTTCCATAAACTTCCACTTGCTGTTTATTGTAATTGTTTTGATTTTACAGTATTTGATTGAGATTATGCTACTTTCAACTGCAGGGTACCAGCAGCAGTCAAGTACCACAGAGCAAATATGCAGAACTTCTAGCTATCATAGAAGAATTAGGAAAAGAGATTAGACCTACATATGCTGGGAGTAAAAGTGCGATGGAGAGGCTAAAAAGAGGTAACTTTTAAACTTATTTTAAAAAATAATTGTGTCTTATACACTTTGTACACTGACTACTTGTATGTAGCTTCATGACAACTGTTTCTTTTGAAAGGAGGCAGCTTGATCTCCTCTTGAAAGTGGGAGTATTAACCAGCAACTGAAGCCTTTTGATGCTCTGTCCGTGCTGTATTTGACAGATAAACAGTGACAAAATGTGTCTCATGTGCACACAGGGAGTTTCAGTTAATAATCCAAACCTTACTGTAGAACCTCTCATGGGTACATTCTTTCAGGCTTCTGGTGATTTACTTGCCCTTTCAATTCCCTTTTCTCCCCCATCTCCAAAATCCACATCCAAGCATTGTTTGCTTCTTCTCATACACATCTCCCATCTACTTGGCCCAGGAATCTTTACTGAAGTACATTTCACCTAAAAAAGTACAATATTGTGGTAGTTCACACCGAGGATGGTGAAGAAAAGAGCTACAAAAACACCCCAAAGAGGTGTTAGGGAAGGCTGTTCAGACTGAGATGTCAAACATGAACGTTCTCTCTCTGTGGAGAGTGGGGCTGCTTAGGCTCTGTTACCTGCTATCATTAAAAGTCCACTCCTAAGGGACAGAGCAGCTTTTAGGGCTGGCTGATGAGTCTGTCCAGCTTTGCTTTGTCAGCTAAAAGGGGTAATAAATGCCCTTTCCTTGAAGTGTAAAAGAAACCCCCACATGCCCCACTGCTGACATCAGCCTGACATTGTCCTCTGCAGGGGACGTGCAGGGATATTTCTGAAGGAGCAGTGGGACATTCCACTGCTCCAGCTCCTGAAATGACCCTGAAAGGCCACAGACAACAGTTGTACTGGCAATCCTGTCCTTCTCCAGCATGATATGGTTACTTTTTCCTCCCTTCCTGTGGTCCTTGGGCTGAGATTGGCTCATGCCTTCGACCCAGAATGGGAATGTTATTGTAACAGACTAACTTCACCACCTTGCAAATCCTCCTTACATTTACCCGAGACTACAAAGCTTTATTTAAGGCTCAACCATTATGGAAGAGTAATATATCTGCCATGACATGCAATAAAATGACTAGTAGCTGTTCTGGGAAAGGATGCAATAAAGTCTGCTGATGAGTGGTAAGTGGAATCTGGCCCAGCTAAAATCAATGTTGCTGGAGTCTCTCTTTATTGCATTGCCTGAGTCAGTATTAATAGATCATGAATGGCAACAGGCTAAAGGGGACAGCTTGAGAGAGACTGAGAGAGATGCAGACATTCTCTGAGTTGGATGGTTTAGTTCAGTGAGGAAAAAGTTGCTTTGCTGCTTCTTGCAGCCACATAGGTTTAAGAAACAACGCTGCCACTGTGACTTGCCAGTGTTGCACAAAATCCTAAATAAATACTTTTTGCTGCCATCTTTTGGTCACAAAGGTACCTCTCTTTCCATTTTGGGAGCCTGATGGCTGAAGGAGCATGTGCAAGTGTGAGAGCAGAAGTGATTGAGGGTAACCACGTGACTGCCGCCTCCGTGGCCATGGAGGTTATCCCTGAATAAAGTCCCTGTCCCCAGCTCTGCCAGCTCCTAAGCACAGAGGTACTGACCTCTAAAACTGGCCAAATTCCCAGCGTTCTACATTATTCAGAGTAGTTCTGCTGCATAAACTGGGCATCCTGCCACCAGATCCAGGTCTAACACACTGCTTTGAGTTTGTGTTTCTGCATCCCACAGCTGCAGCTTTCCTCGTCCATGGCAGTTTAACCCTCTGCAAAGCCTTGCACTCATCAAGTCCTCCCAGGTCAGTAGGCTGCTGCTGTGATCTGGGCTAGCAGCCTTCTAGAAATAGAAGCCATTATCTCTAGAGATTAACCCCCATCTATTACCTTACTGCCCTTTCTCCACCTTGTTGAGGAGCATGATTGAGCAATCACCCTCTTTCTTGCCTAGTCAGCAAAATATAAACTTCCTTTGTTGTAGAAAAATCTGTCCATCTCTCATTTTAACATCTGTGTCAAGCTCTGTTCTTTCAGCAGCTCTGTGAGCACGAATCTACATTTAGTTCCAGGATTAAGAACCAAGGTCCAGATTGCTGGAACTCAAGGCAACAGGACTTGAAGTAGAAAATTCCACATGATGTCTATCAGATGAGAGTAGACATGGCAGCATGTAAAGTGGTGATGATTTACGCTGGGAACTGAGCCAGTGTTAGGAGGTAACTTTCTGCACACACCATAAAAAAACCCCTCTTATTTTTACATGAGACACAACTTGTCTTTCAACAGTATTATGATGGTTTGAATTTTGATGCATCCTCCCAGAGGAGAACTATCCCAAGTCATTAAGAGCTTACTAAAATGACTCCCCAGGTAACTTTGTAATTTGTTTCACTCCACTGTAGCAAAATAACTCACTGGTAGGTCGGATTTTTTTTCCCCCCTTAAATTTTTGATATTAAGTAGGCCCACACTGCACATTAAGATCTACCTGCCACTGCAGACTTACAAATCTTACTGTGTTCTGATTCCTGGTTCAGTCCCTTTTCAATTTGTAAAGCAAGTTTGGGAAGGCAGACTTGTTTAGTGGCAGCTGATGTTTGGGAAGCGAGGGCTGTCCCCCTTAGCCGAGGCCTTCTGTGGTAGCCTTGGCAACTGGGGACAGAAATACATAAACCTTTCTGTGGACTGTCACTGCAAGTGTGGCCTGAATGGGATGATTTAAAACGTGCCCAATTCTTTTGCAGGCATTATCCATGCTAGAGGATTAGTTCGGGAATGCCTGGCCGAGACGGAACGAAATGCAAGATCCTAGCCCCCTGATTCAGCTGCAGGATTTTCCATCTCTTCATGAAGAAAAAGTAACACTTATTCTTTTTGACTCTCGAAACATTCAGACAAATTCCTTTATTTTGAATGTTTAACCGTTCTTGTTTCGCCCTTGCAAAAATGTACAGTTAAGAATGAAAAAAAACCAAGGATTTTTCAACTTACTGAGGGTTTGCATTTTCTAAAGACATTAAAACTCCCTAAAATGTTTCTAAAACATGGAAACTGAAGTGCATGCAGAGGAATGCTCTTTCTCTCCCAGGCTATATTTCAGTTCTCTTCTTATCCAGCCACAGCCTCGTTCTGTTTTTTTTCCTTTGACTATGTTCACTTATCCCCAAAATGTCAATCTTTCAAAGTTTGACATAAGCTCTAAGGATTTTTTTTTAATAAATGCAGAATAGCATGCTGTACCTAGTAGTCTGCTAAGTCACAATTTGTCATACAGCATAGACCCTGCTTAGAAATAACCTTTCCCTTCTCTTATTTTTCCTTTTTTTGTTCATTTTGCATAAACATTTGCATGACTGTTAGTGCTTTGAAGTCCACTTAAAGTGCATGAGCTATATGGAAAATAGGGAAACCTATTAAATAATAACAAGGTCCTGGAAAGCTGATTTCTACATTAAGGCTGGAGATTTCAGTTTAAAGTTTGCAAAAAAAAGAAGAAAAAGGATCATTCTGGATAAATTACTAAAACTGTTATTTGCATCTTTGTATGTATTTATTACTTGACGTAATAAAGCTTATTTTCATTAACAGTTTGTATTAAAACTATGTACAATCACTTCAATCAGATTCATACTCCAGGAGCAAGAACTTTCAACAGATAAAAATTCAACCTTCGTGCAGGAGTTCAGGAAAGGACAAGGGAAGGAGCCTGCAGATTGCTGGAGCATTCCACCCGTGGTACAGGGTGCAGTTGGTCTCTGGGAGAAGGAGGTGAAGTTCTAGAAGTCTCTGTTGCCTTTAAAATCCATACTCTGGCTTTGGGTCTTTGTTGAAGGCCAAAACCTGGTGGCAGCTGGTGAGGGTGCTGTCCAAAATTGAAAGAGAAGTTCTGGTTAAGTGGTTGGAGTTGTTAACAGGATAAAACCAGGAAAAATGTACTTCAGGAGTGGCTTCAGAGTAAAGATGACAAAGGAAATGCAGCTGCATTTGTTGGTATTAAATGGGAAACTGTCAAAATGAGTGGAGGTACCAACATGGCCAAGCTTAACTGCAGCACAGCATAAACATGATAAACAACTCTAATTAATTAATTCACAGCTTGGATGAATTGGACTCTGTTTTCTTGGGAGGCAGCTTCCAACACAGGTCATTCTTTATGTGCAGTGACTCAATTCTGCCTCAGAACTGGAGGGCCAGGAGTGACCATCCCTCCCTTGCTGGAGGGCCCTCCCCGTGTTCCAGTGCTCAGCACCACTCCAGGTAAGATCTGGAAAGCTGCTGGTTAAACTTTATTCAGAGCTGAGTAGGACAGAGCATTTGTTCAGCTGACATCTGAACCAGTGACTGGTGTCTCTTCCATCAGCAGCTCAGTTCACACCATCACAACCAGTATCCAAACCTCTGGAAAGGATTTATGCCACTGAAGGCATTGCCTCAGTAAGGAGGGATGGGAAGTGAGAACCTTTTAGTGCTGTTCTCATGTGCTGGAGCTCCTACAAAGCAGCCCAAGGTGTCATCTGGACAGAAGGAAATCTACTGATTTTTTTGGTCTCTGTTAACAATGGTGGAAAACTTACAGTTCCTCTTTTATCTTCTGAACCTAGAAAAACTGATTGCTAAATGTGATTAATGAGATGATGGCAAGGAGAAGCAGGAATACATGAGTGCTTTTATCTCCTCAGCTTTACAGGAACAGCAGGTCACCACCTGGGGTTTCAGCTGTGCTCATAGAGCCCTACATCATTTGTTAGTTGGAAAACTGTGTTTAGGTCTAATGACAAACCATTTTCTTACCCTGCTAGGGCAAGTCAGTATTTCACATGTTTATTCCTTATCCAATTGTTGCATCTCTTTAAAAAGCTTTTTCCTTTCTAGGTTTTCCTTTGCTCTTATTTTTTTCTCCTGCTTTTGCTTCTCTGATGCTTTCTTCTCTTTAAAAACATCACTGTCTTCACCTTTGTAGAAGAGGTCAACTTTTTCCCTCAGGATTTCTCTGGCAATTTTTCGGTTCTTCTCCACTGATCTTGTCTGATGACACTGAAGAAATACAAAGGACATTTTTACTGAAACTTTAATCTCTTTATCCTTCTGCTTTCCCTTTCAGTCTATACATGCCTAGCATTACAGTAAAGAAAATCCCCTCCTCTCCAAGCCAAGCCATCCTCCCACCAGTAACAGCTGCAACTTTTATATCCAAGTGATATATTTTAATAATTATTTGCTACTGTAACTCACCAGACTGGGTTTTGCCTTCATCTTTAATGCTTCCCATATTACCTTGGAAAGCTGCTTGAGTGTAACTCAACTGTGTCTTCCCCTTGTGACAGGAAGCAAAGATTAATTTCAAGGTATTAATCCACCAGAAGTAGGTAAGATAAATGCTTAAAATGGATCTGCAGATGAGTGTGATCAACTTGCTAAGGAAGAGATTCTAACTCACATGAGGGACAGGAATGTGACAGCTGCCACCAAACGGCAGCTACAAGGAAGATCCATTTAACTCAAAACTACAAAACAGTAACTGGGTGGCAGAGCCAGGAAAAGCAGCTCTGACCCCACATTTATTTATCTGCTGACAGCCAAAACTGCTTCTTGCTGAGATTCTTTACAATATATATATATATATAAACTTTTCCTCCATGCCATCTGCACTGTGATTCTGCTTTACTCTGAAAGGAGACTTGGAAGTTGTGATGCAATTTGTGACTCAATGGAATAAAACACTATTACCTTCACTACAATCCCAGATGGAATATGCTTCAGGACAACACAGTTGTTTGTCTTATTTGTGGCTTGACCTCCTGGACCATCACCTCTTACAAACTGTTCTTCTAATTCTGCCTCAGTTAGTTCAAGGAGATTCAAAGAGTTCTTCTTTCTTGCTGCCTGAAGCAAGGGAACGCTGGGCAGAGAGAGCTGCTGCTTCCTCAAAATCCACCCTGTCCATGATGGTGTTCGCACCTCTCTCAGTAAGAATGCAAAATGAAATAAACCTGGAACATTCATACAGAAATGAGGACACAGCTTCTCTGGAATGAAACCTGGAATGGAAGTGGAAAGTGGAGTTTACCACGAGAATCCTTGTTTTAAGATGAGCTACTTTAGCTGCACACATGAGCAGTATTTCAATATTCAGATATATTTATTCTCCCAAGGTCAAGGTATTAAGATTATTAACAAAGGCACAAAGGTATGCCTGGAAATGTGCATTTTCCTCACAGATAATGAGGAATGACAGGTTCTATTGCTGTCAAGTGTCAGTCTTCAACAAAGCATTGGGTAACCAGTGAAAACAGTACATACTGTTATGTTTGAAGTATTATATTTGACTCAGAAGAAAATACTTCAGTGTGAAGAAGTGCCACTTGGCAATAAACAGAAAATTTGAACATAACTGTTGAAATTAAAACATAATTAAAAGAAAACTTTTATTGGCAGCCACTACAGAAGTTAGTAACATTTTAAAAGAAAGAATACATGCATAAAGACGAGCAGCGCTTCTGCCTAGTTCTGAACGAGCCTTTATTTAGCAGGTTTCATATGGCCCTAACCACTTAGAGGAGCTCGTTTTGAAACCAGGACTACAAACTCTTGATAAGATTAAAAAAATTATGATCCCTCTCAGCCTATTCCCTCTGTCTGACACTACAACTCTAAAGCAGGAGTAAGCACAGACGATACTCGCGAATTTACTCAATTTCCTTCAGCGCAGCGCCCGGCCGCGGCCGCCCCCCGGCTGCCGGCAGCCCTGCGGGCTGGAGTTAAGCTCGGAGAGCGGCTCCCGGCGGGGCAGAGCAGCTCCCGGCGGGGCAGAGCGGCTCGGGGGAAACCGAGAACCGAGAACCGAGCCGGCCGCCCGGGCCCGCCCGAGCCCCGCTCGTACCGCACCGGCCCCGCTCACCTCCGCCAGCTCCCGCGCATGCGCTCGGCGTGGGGGGGCGGTGCTGCAAGGCTGATTGGCATGTGAGTCAGCCAATCGCTGCGCGAGGGCGGGGCGGGGATTGTGCTCGCCCTCCAATCGGCTTTCTTGGGCAGCGGCGCGGCGGCGCGCGCCAATCCCCTGGCGGCGGCGCGCGGGCTTTGAAGCGCAGCGAATCAGCGCGGGAGGCGCGGGCTGGCGCGCGCTCGAGGCGGCCAATCAGCGGGCCGGGCTCAGCGCGGAGCGCCCTCTACCCCCATCCCCACGTTCGAAACTCTCGGCCGCCAATCGCCGGGCGGGCGGCGCAGGGCCGCGCCTGTTCGTCGCTTCACGGCCGCGGGAGGAGGCGGCTGCCGGGCGCCGTGGGTTCCCAGCGATGCGGGTATGAACCGAGCGGGCCCGCGGGCAGCCGGTGGGGGCAGCGCCGCTGCGCTTGGCCGGGTCCCCGCGCCGGGTCCCGGAGCCGTGAGGCCGCCCCCGGTGCGCCGCCCCTTTCCCCGCAGAGTGGCGGGCGGTGCAGCCAATCGGAGGTGGCGGCGCTGTCAACATCGCGGAGCGCGAGGGGTGACCGTCCAATGAGAGCGCGGGGGCGGGGCTTGGCCTGAGCGGGGCGGAGCCGCTTGATGGGGGCGCTGGTGAAGGGACGGGACCGTGGAGGGGCCGCGCCGAGTGAGGGGTGACATGTGAGGGGGTCTGGGGGACAGCGGGAGGGAGCGGGGCACTTGTGAGCGGACGGGACGCACACGGAACCGGGGAGGGGGTCACGGACTGACAGGAGGCGGCCCCAAGGGCGCAGACGTGGCGAGAGGGTCCCGGCGAGGGCCGAGCCCTTGGGGCGCGGGCGGCTCTGAGGACACCCTGAGGCGCTGCAGCCTCAGGGCTCCTTGTGCTTTCTGCGGATCCCTCAAGGTCCGTGGGGAGATGGGGGCCTGGCGGCGGCGGGAGCACCGAGGTGCCCTGTCACAGCTTAGGGGTCTGCGAGGGATCGGAAGGGATCGAATCTCGCTCAGGAAGCGATGCAGAACCTCACGGGCTGTCTGCGCTGGCGCCGGCGTTTGCATCGAAGTCAGCGCCGATGTTTTCGAGTTAAAACACCTCGCAGCTTGTTTGTGTTTTTTTTGCAACCGTGCCCCTTTCTGCAGCGACGTGGCCGTATAAGGACCGTGCTGTGCTGTGGGATCGATGGATGACAGCGCTCCTGCAGCACAGTTACAGCTCGCTAATATTTTTTTTAATGAGAACAGACTTCTAAAGAGGTTATGAAACGAGCCTGTGTCACAGCTAAGTCCCACCCATTTGCTGTGCTGCTGAGATAGGCCACCCATGATTCCATCCTGGGGAGACGGGGGTGACTGATGCAGCCCCCATCCAGCTGCTCCAGTGACACTCCCAGCCTCAGCTTTAGCTGTCAGCTTAGCGGCCTGGTAACCTCCCAGTTTTGCTGACTTCTGGCCACTAGAAAGAGAAAAAAGCCGTGTTTTTCTTCTTTCCATTATCCAAGAAGCTCTGCAGAGGGATATGTGTGTCTGTGATAACTTCCTTCCCATTCTGGCGCTTTCAGCCCTACCCAGAGGAGATAGTGAGTGAGTACCTGGAAAACATTCCTGATAAAGCCAAGCAAGCTCCAGTAAAACAGGGAAAAATAGGGCAGTTGTTCATTAGTTTCCTTCTGGTGAAAATGTTTTATACTTCTGTTAGAGATGCATCTCTTAGTACTTGCAGATAATAAAAGCTTGAATCTGTAAAACCCATCAGCAGTTCTTTGTAAGCGCTGTAAAGAGGAATGGTCGTGCTTTGGAAGTGTTGTGCTTCTTCAAGGCAGCAGGAAGTTATTCTTGGCATTATCAGACTACCAAGACGATGTTTCTTAATGTCTCTTTTTGCTCTCCATCCAAGAAATGATCATAAGGTTTTTCATCAGTGTTAGAACACAGGCTGAATCCACCAGGGTGTAGAACATGCTGAAATAAGCCCTTTGTAAGAACTGATTAATTAATGTATTTCAAGGGTTTTCTTCGAGAAAATATGCAAACTGGGAGAATATTTTACCCTCTCAACAGCCAGTCTGCTTTGAGTGCTGTGAAACTATGGCCCAAGTATTGTGTATTTATTTATTTATGATGCTTTCAGTTAACCAGCTGTTGGTTTTAACCACTGTGGGATTACTGTTTGACTCCTTTTTTTTGTTGTTTTATTAATTGATCAGAAATGTAGCTCAAAAGAATTTCAAAGCTTTCTGAATTAATGTTACATAATAACAATGAAACAAGTGATCTGCAAAAATATAAGCCAAATACTACACACAGAAGTGGCAGAATTGGTCCACCACAGTCTGACTCAGTTGGTCTCAGTTTTATTATTTTTGGTGTGTTTCTTCCAGTGAAGGTTCAGATCCTCAGTCCCATTTCAATACATTGATAACAGGAGATTTCACACCTTCCAGGTGCTCTGTGGAGCCCCAGATTTTAAAAAACCAAGTCAGACCCAACCAGCATGGTTTTACCTGGAATGTTTTGCATTCAGACATCCTTTAGAGCCCGGTGTTGGATGTGTGAGGCACAGTTAGGAATCTCTCTGGCTTGTGGGAGGCCCAGCAGGCACGAGGCTCACTGAGCAGCCCCTGTTTGCAGGGCTAGCACAGGACAAGGAGGGAGCCTGGTTTTGGAGCATTTGCACTTGCTGGAGTGGTTTGGCTGAATCAAGGGGCTCTTCAATTCCAAGTCCATTTCTTTACACAATAGAGTCAGATGTTGTTTTAAAGAAAGAGAGTGATGCTCCTTCCTCTCTGTTTTCAGGGTGATGTCGTACTTGGGACTAAGATATGGAAAACTGCGATGTGGTGAATTCTGTGCAGGGAAGCCCTTCATCTTCTGCACACTCTGATGTCAGAAACACCCACAGCTCTGTGTGTAACTTCAATTGTAACAGGTAAGGTGCTGAAGGAATCACTAACCAATATTTTTATTTTGGTTTTGCTTAGTTAGCATGCCTTCACAGTAATATTTGTATTAAGGTGAATTTTTTATTTCAACATGGTGAGAGTCCCAATGTAAATTGAGTGTATAATTCTCTTCTGGCAGTCTGGCATATGTAGTGTATTGTTTTGGCCACTGTGTTGCACACCTGACACAATAAATAATTATTTTTCCTCATGTTTCACCAGAAGTCCTTCATCCAATCCCAATGGAGTTTCTGGTTACTCAGGGAATACCAGGTCCTCATTAAAGCCTGATTCTGTTGAGCTGCTTGCCTCCTTTATGCAAGATATCCAGAGCATTGGACATGCTGACTCGGAAATTGTGAGGAACTGTGAGGTACTTGATGTTAAGGTTTATTTTAAAAAGCTGGTATTAATGTATCTGCTTTGCATTTAGGAAGGTGAATCTAATGATAGTTCAGGAGAATGACCTGTACATGTGTTTATTCTTCATGATGGGATAGATCCTTTTACAGTAAGGGAACTAATCACCTGGCTGGATTTTACTGCAATTTTCTCTTAGTGTTTTACAATATTTTATCTTTATATCTTGGTATTTTATAATACAGATCTGAATTTTTTTTCCCAAAGTTACAATACTTGAAGATAGCAGGTTTTTGAACTGAAGAATTTAAACCATTAAAATTGTAGCACATTAAACTGGTCTGAAATGATCCTAGAAATTAGAAGGTTTTTTTCCTAAAAATGGTTCTGTTTTGCTTGACTTATTATAAATTCCATTTGTAAAGATGTGTAGGTGCTTAGTTTGTTTCCAGATTTAAAACAAGGCAAAAACAATGAGGTAATTTCAATGAACTAATTCTCCCAGACACTTTTTTGAACATTTTTTGTCCTTTTGTATTTTACATGTTATCATTATTTTTAGTCATCATAAGGAACATCAGTTTTCCTTACCATGGGCTTGTTCCTGCAGAATGTTTGAGCTTTCTGGCTGGGATCCATCCAAGTGTGTGTTGACAGATGCTTAATTTGGGTTCTCTTTAACACCTCCAGGAACAGAATATTGATGTCTGTGTCCCGTGTCCTGTGCTTCAAGCACCAGGCTCCATAAACATTAGCATAAAATAATTTTTAAACATCAGATTTTGCCACGTTTCAGGAATGCTGTATATTTGATTTTTTAAAAAATTATCTTTTAGTTTCTACTAGGTAATTATGCATCCTGGCCTTCAGCTGGATTGCTGAGGGAAAGTTTCTTACTGAAGAGAATGGACAGAGGGGTGTTTAATTCTCAATTTTAGAATTGCCTGTAATTAATGGAACTGGAATCAACCTTTCCAGAATTTGACTGTTCTTTGCTGGCAGCTGTTCCTACTTTTAGTTTCCATTGATTGGCATGGTGGGGGCTGAATGTACTGTGGGGTGAGCAACCACAGTGCTGTTATTCAACTTTGTATTATGTCAACACCCAAGTATAGGATTGCAACACTATTTGTAGCCAGAGATAAAGGTAAGAGATGCAATATGGCTGTGCTTTAATTATTTTACTTTGTGATTTAACAGACAAGGTGGCTACAGCTACTGAGACTGGTAGAAAAACAATGTCAGGAACAAATAGTTGCCCAGCAAGAGCAGTTCCACCATCAAATCCAAGTAAGTAATGACTGTTCATGGAGGTAGATAAGGCTGAATGTTTTTTTTTCTCCCCCCAACCCCACACTCCTCCAAAACAATGCAGAGAGGCAGTTAATGGAAGTGAATGACTAGAGTGCTGTTTAAAGGATGCATATTTGAGACAGCCTTGGCTAATTAACAAAGTAACTGGTAGGAACCATTTCAGAAGTGATTTGTGGATTGTTTGTTTTCAATTGTTTCGTTTTCACAAACTTTTGGTTCAGAATGTTCACATGATAATGGGATTTTGTAGGTACAAGGTGGTTTTTATTAACTGTCAGACTGTATAATTTCTAATTTTGAGACAATATAGCTTTCTTCTCATTAAAAATGTTATACAACCTCTCATACCCTCATCCAGACAGTATATAGCCTAGGAAAGCCATCACTGTAATAGCTGAACACTTATTTCCCCTTCAGTTGAACAGTCTCCTTTCTAAGAATGAAAAATAACCCATGTGAAGGTTCATATTTTTGCTGAACTACATTTATCCACTAGAACAGAAGAAATGTATATGTATATACAACAGACAGTAATACTATAAATATATAATGCTTAATATCCTCATCATTTTGGTTGCTGTTTTTCCCTTCCCTTTCCTGATGCCCTCCACACTAGTAGTAATCAACAGTTCCTGAACTGAATTAAAAAGAGGTACTGTCCTTTTATCCTATCTCCTGTTTCTCCTGCCTCACCTCCCCAACTTCCCCCCCTCCCTCCCATCTTGTTCTCTTTGTCCCACCAGTGTTTCCTTACCCTTGTATTTCCTTCCTCTTTCTGTAGTGGTTTGATTCACTTGTTGCTGATCATAGTCTTTACTAATCCATTGTGTTGGCTTTGCTGGTTTTTGTCTTTTTTTAATAGGAAAGGCTACCTCTGGAAGAGCTGAGGGTGTGGTGTCAGCAGGGACTTACTAACTGCATGGATTGCCACACTAAATACAAAATCAACAGCTGTAACTGAGTTGTGTGAATGCATTAAATGAAATAAATGCAGCTATTCCAAACTGACACTGGTGTGCCAGTGAAAACACTGAAACACAGGCAACTCAACACATTCTAGTGAGAGCAATAAAAAGACACAATAATAATAATAATCTGCTATTTGTGTTAGAAAAGCAGGATGCTGCATCAGCACTGACCATTCTGAGATAAGGTTTGCTCTATGCTGGGTTTCAGGACCAATTGTGCTTATAAAAATCTTCATCCATGTGAAAATAGGGATCAAAAGACCTTGAGTTCCTTTTGGAATCAGTGGGGTCAGCCCTTGGCTCATGTGATCTATGCAATAGAAGACAAATGTGCCAGGGAGAAGCTGTCACTAGCTGTGGATCATCCCAAAATCAAACTTTATCAAAGAGAATTTAAAAACAAAATTACAACCCCAAACCTGTAGAAAACACATCTTATTTTTCCCATTTTCTTTCTTCTCTTGTAATTATTTGTGACTATGCAAAAAGAAGTAAAAATGCAATTTAATTGGAATAGGAGCCTTTCACTTTTCCTGCACAGGGTATTAATGACAAAGATTAAATGTCAGCAGTGAATCTGATCTTCTTTCCCCCACTCCAGTTCTGTTCTTTCCCTTCTGTTCTCCCTTCCTTACCTTCCTGAGTTGGATCACAGAATTAGAATACAAATGATTTCTGCAGTCATAATTGATATCAATAGCAGAACACAAAACTTTGTAATGGAAGGAAACTTAATCCCAAGTTTTTTGTTTGTTTGTTATTTTTTTGCATAGAAGGACTGAGCTGGAATTCAATTGTTAGTTCTATTCCAAGTTAATCAAAAATCTGAGGCTTGATCCTGACTAGCATTACATGTATGTTTCTCTGAAATTAAGTCTTCTTTTTTATTTCTTTAAGAGAATAAATAGTTTTTGTTCAATTTGTGCTTTCCAGTTGCTATTCACATGTGAATAATGTACAGTTCTGTGAAAAAACATGAGTTCCATGTTCTCAAAATTATTGCATGTTTTTTTCTTCTTTCTTTCCTGAGGGAATTAGTTTGAGATATGTTCTTGGAAACAGTTCTGTGCTCTGTCCTGTCATGTGCAAGAGTTGTGTGCTTCTGTAGTTCAGTAATCTCAATTGAACTCTGCAGAAGTGCTGGCCACGGGCACAAATGTGAAATCTCTTCACAGCCCTTGGCAAAAGCATGAATTATTTCTCAGAGCTGTTTCCATATTGCCAGTGCACAACTGTAAAACTTAGAACTGAAAAAAAAATTACTTACCTAATATATAGAAATAAGTCTTTTCAGACATTGCAGACTGAGGATTAAGTGACCTGTTAAATCTGGTGATCCAGTTATAGGTTTTCTCCACTCCATCAGACACCAAAGCAATCAAAAGGCAGAACTTTGTACCCTATGAACCTGATAGCTTAATATCTAAATTGGGTTTTTTAAAGTTGAATTTTATGCAAATAATCTTGCAGAGGTACATTATTCCTATTCTCATAATAGAGTAATGGTTAATACTTACATTAAAGCATCCTTGCAGTCTTTAAAAATGTGTATCCAAGTGAAAAAGTGTTTCAGACCTAAATTTAGCCAAACACCTGGATAGCTGGTATTTCTTCAGCTGGTTGGTAGGTAACTATAGTTCTGAGGGCAATTAGTGAATACATTCATGCATGTTTTTTTCATGAATAAATGACTACTGAAACTTGTAATTCACTGCATGGAATTAAGGATTGTTCCCATGGACATTTTACTGTTATGCACGGTATGTATTTATCTACTTTATGCATGAGATGTCTGCACATGAAAACTTGGAGTTCTATGGAATAAGTACTCTAAATCTCCCACTAATAACATGAATCAAAGATGCATCAAAACAGGAATGTGATTTGTGGCAGGACCTCATGGGAATTGTGCCTTTTCCTCTGTGCAGCTGATTCAGGATGAGATAAAGCAGCTGGTGAGGTTGCAGAGCAGCTCTCGGGGCGCCGCCAGGAGCCAGGCTTTGCCTGCCCAGCTCACCGACACCTCTTCAGCCCTGCCCAGCCCGATGGGGATGCGCTCGGAGGTGTTTGAGGAGCAGGAGAGCATTGCCAGCCAGCTGAGAGGCAGCCAAGGGGAGAGGCTGCCAGAGGCCTCAGAGGTGCAGCAGGAATGTGTGGGGAGCGAGGCCTCGGTGACCAGCGGCTACGGCACCCTGCCCACCTCCAAGCTGCCCCGTGCCCTGCCCAGCGCTGCCAGGGGCACGCACTGCCTGCAGCAGCCTCCCCACGGAGCAGGGCTGCACAGTGAGGCAGGTGTGGGCAGCGTTCAGAATGACAGAGAACTTGCAGCACAAAAAACAGAGGAAAATTGTTCATCAAGGAGGAGCGGCATTTTAGTTTTCCCTGCTGAATTTGAATATAAAGCTGATGAAGATCAACGGGGGAAAAAACCCAGGTAAGTGATAAACTTCTCAAATGTGTTAATTTATTATAGACAATTCCCATTCAGTAAAAGCTGGTGGTCACTGGAAACATGTCTGAGTTGAATGGAACCTCTTGATGTTCTGCTGCTTGGTAGAGAAATATATTTATTTAGCCTGAT
The DNA here is from genome assembly GCA_020086605.1 of Lanius collurio. Taxonomy (NCBI): domain Eukaryota; kingdom Metazoa; phylum Chordata; class Aves; order Passeriformes; family Laniidae; genus Lanius; species Lanius collurio. The sequence continues at coordinate 8,699,426 of JACBWW010000031.1, read as the reverse complement.
GTTTCTGAATGATGCAGATCTGCATCTCAAGTGTTTAGCTGTTGTAGATGTGTTTGGGGGAAATACCTTAAGGTGTATGTGTGTGTTTCTTACCATCTAGTAAATCTCTAACATCATGGGCACAAAAGTTGAAACAAACCCAACCAAAAAGAGTAACTGCAGATGAAGTATGTGTGAACTCTATGCAAGAAAATGAAAGAGTGAAGAGATTACCACTTGAGAATGTAAGTCTCTTTTTATTTCATTATGTTTTTCTAATGCTATTCTTGTAACTGGTATTTTTTCAGAGTTACAGCATGTTCTCATTCAGCAGATACTTTCATATATTAAGCATTTGAGCTCCCATTCACATATTTAAAGTTCACGTGGGCAAAGTTTACTTCTTGGATCATTCCATATTTAGGCACATAGCTATTTTATCTTACTTTATTCATTGCCTAATTTTTGTCTTAACACGTCCCTGAGTGGCACATGTTCTTTCTTTGTAGAGATAACGACCACATTCTCAGCTGAGGCTTCAGGTCATGGTAATTTATTGTGCCCTGTAATTTTTGAAGGATCTTTGATTTCAGCTGGTGATGCCTCTTCTGGCATGTGGGTTTCTTTGTGTGTTAAGGTGTTAACCACTTTGCACAGGACAAAAACACAGGCACATCTTAGGAAATACCAGTTTAATTATGTGGCTTTGCTTAGTTCCACTTTTGGCTATAATTACCCTCAATATAAATTCTGTAGGTTTGGATCATGCTGTATAATTGTATTTAATCTCTTTGCTTAAAAAGACTAAAAACATTTACATGCAATTTTAAAGAATTAACCCTTGCTTTTTTTTTTCCTCCTTGCCTTGTGATTTTCCTTCTGAATTTGTTTTTCCCTTGTAATTTTAGACAAACCTTACTGATGCTGCTTTGCCACCATACACTTTTTACCTCAATCAACCGAAGGAAAGTCCGAATTCTGTAGTGTCAGAAGCTTCAGGTATAGTTAATTTCCTGTACCTAAATTCCCTTTCTTTTGAATTGTCATTTTTAAAACTCTTACTGGAATGCATCTCCAATAACTTCAGGGAAGTGAGGAGGATTTAAGCACTGACAAGCTTTGCTATGGCATTAATTCTCCTTCTTGCTCCTGTTTTCAAACTGATGGCACCTCCTGTGCATTGCTGCTGGCAGATATAGGACATGCAGCAGTTGGTTTTTTTTTTCCAAATTTCTCAGCATTTCAAAGCTGAACTTGGTGTGTAAATCTGTTTCATGATGGAATTACTGTTACTGCCATGGTTGGGTATCAAATATTAGCATCAATGGTGTGGTAATTACAGGAGTTCATGGTAATAGGGGCAGAATTCCTGTAAGCCAAGGGCATGATGCAATAATTGTGTGAATAGACAAGAACAAAATAATGCAGTGTGTAATGTGATTTTTTAATTTTGGGGGGAGGGTGGCTTTTTTTGTGTTTTGGTAAGGTTTGACTCTGTTGTTTTGGGGGTGTATATGAGAGGTGGTTGTTGGTGGGTTTGCCTGGGTTTAGGAATTTTGGGTTTTGTGTATTTTTATCAAAGCCAGAAAACTAATTCACATATTTTGATCATAACAGGGTGGATTCATTTCAGTAACAAACAGGGGCACAGAGATGCAGCCCTGCAAACTGTGTATAATTATTGCTTCTTCACAAGCCACTGGGAGAGGGACACATATAAGAAATTGAAGTGGGATTGAGGCTGTGTCTGTTCCTCTTGTGCCATCCTTCTTAGTCCTGGTAGTTTGTCTTTCTGCATGCTACAGAGTGCTGCACAAATTGAAAGAGTTTGTAGCATCTGGGATTATTCCTTGGGTGGTACCAGTTTCGAGTGCTATAACTGCAATCATTAGAAATACAAGTTTGTGGTAAATGAGGATTTGTCCCTTGAACACCAAATCTGTGTGTTTTAACTGATTTATAGCTTTTGGTGCTGGTGCTGTGTGATGTGAGACTGATTATGTTGCCTGTGCTTTGCATTGAGATTCTTGTAACTCCTGGCCCAGTAACAATACTCTAATGACATCTTTAAAGAGTAGATGCAAATAACTAATACAGCATTTTTGTTACTGACAAAATAACATTTTACTAGTGGATTTTGGATTCTTGTTCTATAGCTGTGAGCTTGTAATTTGTAATTTTAATTTTATTTTGGTGGTTTTTTTCTTATCAGGACTTTCATACTGGAAGTTAGATGAAAAGGAGATGTATCACACTTTACCAGAGAATTTCAGAAGTGAGTGTCCTGATGTTTTCTCCACAAAAGTATCACCAGTTCAGGTAAACTTTGTACATGTTTCAAAGTTGTCATGTAGTTTCTTGTTATCTTTGCTTTTTGCCTGTGATGGAAAGAACCAGCCCTCCAGGAATTACATTCTCTTTTGTTATCTCAGTCTCTCATACCCTGGCTCTTCATTATTCCTGTACCCCACTAACCTCACTTGGAATTTACTGACCTTCTTTTGTCATTCAAAAGAAAGTGTGTATAGGAGATGAAAAGTGACTAATATGTTAAAGGTGTATGTGCCTTGTTAAAGACCCTTTTTTAAGCTGGGTGCATTGAATAAAGCTGCCAGTTCTGAACTGCTTTATTAGCTAAACCCACCCCAGAACTTGCTTATCTCTGTTGGGGATGGAGGATTGTATTCTGAAAGAGTAATCTAGCAATTTTGCCTGTTGAAGTTGTCTTCTGCTGATGAAAGGAAGTTGTCATCACTGAAGGATATTTATCATAAAAGACAAAGGGAAAACAAGCAGATGCCAGACCAGAGTTTTATGCCTTCTTCCCAGTCAAGTCACCCACCAGAGGTAACATTAATTTCTTTACTTCCCATCTCACTTGAGGATATGTTAGGCTGGTTTCAAATGACTTGGCCCCTGCTGCCACCTCCAGTGTTAGGCTGGAACAGCAGTTTTAGCAGCTGAGGGATGAAGCTTGGGAAAGGTTCCAGCTTGAAAGAACCTCTAAGAACAGCCTGAGCAGAGAAGCACCTTTGCTGCACAACCTTGAGGATGCCGCAGGGATGGATGTGCTGCTGCCGAGGCTGCAGCTGGTGAGCTGCACGTGGAACTGCAGTAGCAGGAGCAGGGTTTTCCTAGTGCTTCCCACAAGACAAGTTCATTCCACCTGGGAAACAGAACCAGCACAGGTTGTGGAAATGATTCTTTATTGTATCTGTTTTTTTTATACAGCTTTCAGTCCTGTACATAACCCAGTAATGATGGCTGCTGTGTGAGTGTATCATTTAGATAATTGATGAAGTGCTTTTGTAACCCTGAAAAGTTATTGTTTCAACACACAGACAGACATCTTAGTCCTTCAGTTTGCATAACTGAAATTTCAGAGGTTTTCTAGGAAGCTGCAGATGTTGGATATGTCCTTTATTAATGGAAACTTAGAAACTTAAGTTGCAATTGTTGGAAATGTGTCTTGTCATTTCAGTGTTACAGGTGCCTTCATTTCATTTGTCACTACCAAATTATTTTAATAATATTCAGTATAATACCTACAGTATGTTATATGGTTTACTGATGCCTTAGATGAATTTTGTTCTTGCAAATGGAGTTAAATCACAATTTTTTTAGCATTGTAACTTATTTCCTAGATCTTGACGTTGGACCCAACCCTGCATATGAAACCAGGTCATCAGAACCAGGGACGCTGTTTTTTCCATATTCCTGCAGACTCTACTCCCTTTTCTCCAGACTCTATGGCAGAGCCCGGATTTCCAAGTCATTGTGACACAGACTCTTTCTCACAGACAAGTAATTCTTCTCAGTTAGATGATTCTCCAACACACCCTGCCAGCAGCAGAGCTGTGCGCTTGGACCTGTGGAGAAATCACCCCTTCCAAACTGAAAACAGGGCCAGCTCTCCCTTCCCAGTGGCATACAGGGATGCTGACAATGATAATTTAGTCAACACTGAGGAGGAGGAAACACTGACTCTAACTCCATCTTCTGTTACTCAGTGTGCTGACAACAGTTTGCCAGATTACAGCCTTTCAGTGGCATCTGTTGAAGATCCCGTGGTAATGTCAAAGTAAGTAATTTTTTTATTTTTTACAAGTCAGAGTTGGTGCTTTCATGAAAGAAATGAAACAATGGTAGTAAACCAAACAAAATATGTGAGTTCTCTTGGTCATGTCTCTTTATACATAAAAATAAAAATACATCCTTCCCTCATAGGGAGTTCATTCAGGCAGAGAATTTCAAAGATCCTGGGGGGTTATGTTTTCCTCTTTGGATTCAGATGCTGGGAGGAGCACAGAATTAATGTACTTAGGAAAAATAAATATCCTCCATTTGCTGTTGAAGCTCTCTTGATTTGCACATGGAAAAGCACACAGGGCATAAATTCCATGTATGAGGGCTTGTAAAATAGCAAAGCTTTCTATTGTGTTTGTATCTATTATTTGTGTATAATAATCATATCTCTCTGTATTAATGTGCATTGAGACTTCTCTGCCTTAGATGACAAAGCTGTTTTTGCTTTAACTTCAATGCAAGTAGAGTTTTGTGAGATACATTTATATGCTGAGCTCATTATGTGCCAGTGAATCCAGCAGTTCACTATGTGCCAGTGAATCCATCCATGAGGATGGCTGGAATTTTTAAAAATTCTGATATTGAAAACAGAATTAGGCAGAACCTGAGGGAAAAACACGCTCGACACATCGCTGATCTACGAGCTTACTATGACTCTGAGATACAGAGCTTAAAACAGCAGCTGGAATCAAGCCATAGAACTGCTTCATCTGAGGACCTGAAGAAAATCAATCAAAGTCTTGCTGACAGGTACTCTTTGTCCTTCTTTTCTTTCTCTTTATGTGGTGCTCTTTGCTTTTTAAAGACTGAGTATCCTTGTTTGGAGTATCTTGAAAAGTCTATGTCACTCTTCAATTCTGAAGATTTCACACATCTGTGATACTAATATTTAATTTATAAATATAAATTTTGCATTATTTAATGCAGTTGCTAAGTTGTGGCTACCCCATCCCTGGTTAAGGGGTTGGACAGGGCCCTGAGCAACCTCATCTGTGGAAGATGTCCCTGCCCATGGCAGAGGGGTTGGAACTGGATGAGCTTTAAGGTCCCTTCCAACTCAGACTGTTCCATGCTTCTGTGAAGATCAGTTCACTGTTGTTAGACAGCAAATGTGGTGTTTGCACCAGAGTTCTTGTTTGACCTGGATTTTGCTGGAGCCACAAGCTTTCCTCAGGAATGGCTGGCAGGCAGAGGTACCTCCTGAGCAATTTGGAATGAAATGGTCTGTGTTGTGCTCTCCTGTCAGGCTGGTGAACATCATCCTTCTGTACCTTCCATGGCAGAACCACAGGTGACACAGGACCAGTCCTGAATTCATTGGTGGCTTTACACTGGAGTCCGTGTGCCCTGCTGTGTATTCCATTAGCTACAGCTTGGATGTTTGCTGTACAGAGAATATTGATGTGTTTTCTGTAGAATTATTGCCAGTCAAAATACATACTGCAAATTTAGACAGCTGAAATACTTCAGAATTTGTGTGTTCCCAGTTTCCTGCTCACCCCCTGGGGCACCACAGCTTTTCTGAGCAGAGACACTGCAGTGGCTGAAAATCGTGGGAGGAAATCACAGGCTGGGCACCAAAATTTGTGGGGATGCTTTAGGAAGGAAAAAAGGCTGTAAAATGTAGATTTATTATTTGAAAATTTCAAGAGATTGGTTTAATCTGTATGTTATAAATAGGTGTGACCAGTTAGATGCAGCTCTGAATGAAGCAAATGCTCGCATAAAAGCCCTCGAAAATAAGAATAATCTGCTAGAAAAGCAAGTGGTAAGCATGTGTTCTTAACTCAAGTTACTTTTTGAGTAAAAAGGTTAAAGAATTAACTTTTTCATTAATAAGCTGACCAATGTTTCCATACTTTCTTTATTTTTAGCACTTCAATCTTTCCCTTAATATGTAACATCAGCCCACATGTGTACAGTGACTTTCCTGTCTGAGTTTCTTAGGATTCCCTGCTCGAATCATTGTCAGTTTTGCTCATGAACTTTTTTACATGTTAGCAGGGATCAGACAAAGTCTAAGATTGAAATACTGTGATGTGTTTATCATGTTTCTCTTTAAATTTTCTTTCTTTATTTATTTTGGTTTAATTATTTTCTTATTCGAGCTGTGATAAAAGAAATCTCATCTATGCTGGGGCAAAAATACTCTCTCTGGGTAAATTTGCAATTTTTCTAGCTAGGCCAGACCTGTTTGCTTGTGCATAAAATAATGCGTAGCTGCATTTATTAGTCAAAACCCAGGACATTGTCATGAAAGTTGGACACTTTGTCATCAAAGTTAGACACCTGCAGAGAATAATTCCACCTTCTTTAGACATTTTTCTGTACTGGAAAGTAAATCAGTCAGATGGATTGGAGGCCTCACTTCTAGATATTTTAAATCCTATAAAATTCAGATATTTTTGGAGTGTTTAGTCTTTATTTTCATTCTTTCTAAGTCAAAGAAATGAGCAAAAATCTTGTTTAGTTCCTATACAGGTCTACTCTTGTTTTCTGTGCAGGTGATTTTAGATGATTCTTTGAACTGAAAGAAACAATCTGCCAGGGAGTAAGAATGTTTTAAAGTTCTAAAGAACATTTTCTGTCCTCCAGGCAGATTGGAGAGAGCGTTTCTGTGCCATCAGTGACACTTCCAAAGTGCTGCAGGAGCGGCTCGAGGAAACACGCACGGCCCACAAGGAGAAGGACAACACCATCAGCCGCCTGAAATCGAGGCTTAGGGAGCTGCAGGAGGCTTTGGAGAAGGCTTACAAGTTATCTGACAATAAAAACACAAGGCTCCAGGAAGAAAACAAAATGTTTCAGAATGTGAGTGAGAAAATGGATGATGGTGTTGGCAGGGGCACAACAGCGAGTCCTGGGTGTGAAAAATACTCTGAGTTTACCATTGGAAAGTCTTCATGCTCAACTCAGGACACAGAAATTACTCAGCTGTCTCCTTACTGGGCTGGGTGCTGGGGGGCACTATGGACCTAAAAGATATTTAAAAACAATTATTGAAGGCATCAGGTGTGCACTCAATGTGGTAACCCTTGCAAAAGTCTGTCTCAGGAATTTTATTACTCCAAGTGCTCTTAGTTAATTTTATTTCTGAAGATATTATATGAAATTATTTTAGAAAGTAATTTTCCTCTCTTAAGCTTGTTGGAGATGGACTAAACTTTTCATACCTCATCCCAACTTGCTAAAACTGTTCATTGTGTATGATTTTAGACTGAATCAAAGGAATTGTTCCTCTGATTCTTCAGGAAGAGCTTTATGGAATGCTTAAATGGATTGGCAGAGTGGGTATTGGCTGGAAAAGCTACCCCATGCTTTAACTTCTTTTTTACAATTGAAATCTCAAAAGACAAAGTCATTTTTAAAGTCACTGAGGAATGTTACTGGTTCATTCATTCAGTTTCTTTAGAGACAAATAATTTGAAAATTAGAAATACATTCTTTAAGTAGCTGTCTCCTCTTGTCCTGTCTATAACTTTTTGTTCCAATTAGAAGATGATAAGAAGAGCTTAACAAATACTATTAAAGTACATTTTGTATCCCCTGTAGTGCTTCTGCATGTGTTAGACAAGCTGTTGAGATGATTTTACAGCAGCCAACAAAACTGTTAATTGGCTGTGGTCTCACTGTGGGTTTGTGTGTTCTTTTGTTTTGTTTTAGCTTTTAGGAGAATATGAATCCCTTGGAAAAGAACATGAAAGAGTAAAGGTAGGCACACACTGGTTAATTAAAAACCCAAACATGCAAACTTTGTGATAATGTGCCACAGAATTAGCTGAATTAACTTAAATATTTTGAAAAAGCTCAAACAGAAAGATCCATATTCATCTGTACTGGTAACTTCCTTCTTCAGAGTCCTGGAGGCAAAAGGAAGGAAACTGGAATCTATTATTTTCCAGTCATAGACAGCAAAAATACTGCAAAGTCAAAGCCAAAGAAATTAATGGACCCTTTGAACAGGAAGATGTATTTAATGTATTTGTTTTCAAGACTGATGTGGAGTTACTTGGGCTTTATTTAATGCACTTCTGTAGTTTCTGGGGTTTTTACATTTTTGTGTCCTTGTAGGATACATTAAATACAACTGAAAACAAATTGCTCGATGCAAACACGGAGATTTCTGATTTGAAAAGGTAACTGTGAAACTTATTATTGTTTTAACAATATGAAATACAACCTGTGGCCTAAACATCTTCTCCTAGAGTGTGAGAGCTGTAGATCTTGCAAGTTCAATTACATTTTATGAAGCATTTCATGTTGCTTTATGTTGCTTGTACAGACTAAAAATCTCACTAATTTAGGATATGCCTTTTTTCCTACTCCCTCTGCTTCCACAGCAGTATCTCCTGGTCCTGTCTTTCTGGCCAGATTACCTGATTTATTTAACTTCAAATTCAAATACACATTTATATCCATACTTAGACAGAGATACATAGACAGAAATGCAGCAATTGCTCATGTTCTCCTGCTTCATCCAGAGTATCTGAATAAAAATGAGCAAACTCTTAAGAAATATGATGTTTCTTTTATGCCATTTAAATCATCTCATAATGCATCTTTTTTAGGACAATTTTAAAACTTGAAGCTCAGCTCAAGCAGGTGGAACATGAAAATACCCTGAAACTTCGCCATATAAGTGAAAATCGTGTAAGAACCTCTTGTGCCAAGTAAGTGAATATTCAAACATGAAAAAAATGTGTTTTGGAATAGCTTTTAACATGATTTGGCTAAAAATGGATCAAGATGAGGTCAGTCCATGGGCTAAACTGGATTAAACACATGTGATGTAATCCAGAGATTTGATGTGCCAAGAAATTATTAAACCCAAATAAATGCTGTGGATAATGTATCTCTGACTTGGCAGACTGTCCCTTCTCTTCCCAAATGAGTGTTTGCTGGGTCTCAACTGCTCAGGGGAATTCCTGTACTCCACAAAGATTTTGGGAATACAATCTGATAGTCTGATTAGACACTGGAGGTTTTCTTTGTGTGTCATTGGTTTGAAAGGCTGATTCCTGCTTGGTGTGGTTCTAAAAATCCTTTGTACAGGTCTCCTGAGAGTAGAGTGGAAGTTCAGTTAGAATGAATATTCTGGTTTGAATTGGGAATTTATGTTAAAGGAGTTCAGGTTGATCTGTGCTCTGGTTTTGTTTGTTTGTTGTTTGAGGGGTTTTTTATGTTTTAAAGGCCTGGAAAGCTTTTACCCCTTTTGGTTTTTATTACTCAGTTCAGTGTCTTTCTCATCTCAGCACTGATGCTGTGGAGCCCAGAATGACAATTCATATGATTTGGGGATGTCCATTTGGATGTATTGAACAGGAGTATTTGGGGGAGATTTAAATTTTGATGATTACAAAATTGGAAATAATTTATGTATTAAAATATTAGAGGGACCGATTTCTGTTTAAAGCTCTTTTAATATTTATGAACCAGACCCCTCAACAATGAACAGAAAAAGGAAGGCCTGGACATGGCAGGTCATGTCATTAGAGAGGGGGGTACAAGAGCCAATATGGATTTAGAAGTTAATCTGTCCCTAACTGATCCCAGAAGCTCAAAGAAAGCCTCATTCCAATTGAATGCCCAGCAGGATAGATTTACAGAATAGTGCCTATAGGTCATAGCTTGGGTAAACAAGACCCTTTTTTTCCTAATTATCTGCTTTCCTGTGTATAGAAATCACATTTTTCTTTTGATCTTTCATGATAATAATATACTAATTGATGCTTGTTAGTTAATATTTATCACTCTCGGGTCATCAATGCTGGCTTTTTCTTTTTTATTTTTCTAATAATTGTTGTCCAAAGGAAAGCTGAGATCAGATGCTCTGAACTACTGCAGTAATCTCCACCAAATGTTTTCATTTAATTAGTTGAGATCTACTTGCAACCCAAACCTCAGGCTGAGTAAGCAGCATTAAATTACAGGAAGATCTTTGTGGAGCTCTGCATTCTGAGCATATTGTGTAATTTAGACTGAAACCTCAACATATGATTTTTTTTCCCAAATATTTTATTTTTACCTTACAAGCATGTTTCAAAAAGCAGTTATTTTTTCCACAATGTTTACAAGTTTATTGTATATTCATTTCTGTTTACTGGAATGAATCGCAGGTTTTTCTTAAAAAAACAAAACAGAAACAAACAAAAAAACCTTCAAAGCTTTTCATAATTTTGAAGCTTTTTATTCCCACAGCAAGTTGGGAACTCCTGATGTCAGCAGGCGAAAGTGGTTGATACCAGGAGCTGAATATTCCATTTTCACTGGGCAGCCTTTGGAGGGCCAGGAAAGCCCCAAAGACAACAGGCTGGAAGAAACCTATATTCCTTCTAGGTGAGTTGGTTTCCTTCAGTGCCCACCACGATGGAAAGTGGAACACTTCTAAAAAGTAATAAAGTGGAACACTTATAAAACTTGGACTGGATTCATGTTTCTAGATTTTGTACCTGTTAAATAGAGTTTTCAAAAATTTTTTTCAATGCTTTAGGTGCTATACAATTCCTTAAAATTCCTTAAAATCTTCACTGCCTCACCTGCTGTGACACAAACAGGAGCAGCCTTCAGCACGTTCCGGGAAGGAGCAGAAATCCTGCCCTGCCCCTTGTGCTGCTCTCGGTGTTTGTGTCCAAAGCTGCTCTGGCTTTGGGCACCGGGTGCTCCCTGGCACTGAGTGGGAGCTGTGCCACTTGGCTGCTGCTTCCCACCAGTGGGAGGCTTCAGGTGTAACTTGGCAGTTTGTCTTCTTATTTAGAAGTTTCTAAAGCCTCTGTCAGGACATAGTTCTGAGAACAGGTTGAGTCACCAAATTCAACTCACACTGTTCAACTTTAGATTCATGAATTGACTCTAACACAACCCTTTGGGGTTCTTGGCTGAAATTAAAAGCATCCTTTCTGAAAATCTTAAACTAAATGTCTTCATGTTTTTGTTTCTTCTGTTCGTGCTGCTTATATGTAATAAAATAAAAAACTTGATCTTTTTTTCCTTCCACCACCTCACATTGTTTAAGGCATCATTCTCCTCCTGAAAAAGACTCCTCACAAGAAGATTCTTCAACAAACACAATAGAAAAGAAAGAAAATGAGATGTCAGAAGCACCAATTATAAAAGCCTTTAAAGAACTTGAAGAAGGAAAAGTATTTAAAGATTGGGGTACACAGACAGAAAAAGAAGATGCACCAGCTAGTAACTCTTATTTTTATATTCCTGAACATGTCTTTACTGGCTTTTCTTTGTTTGCATGTCTTTTGGATTTGGTATTCTCAGCATTCAAGTCCATCAGGCTTCAGTGATGGAATAAAAACAGTTTTAGCATGCAAATTTGTGGGGTTCTAAGAAAATTCAAAGTTAGATATCTAAGTGATTTGTTTAGAATAGGGGGAATGCAGATGTTGTTGTTAGATCTCAAGCTGGAGACTAGTTAATGTCTCCTTTTCTAAGAATATCTCAGTATTTATAAACAGTTAATGGAGTCCTAACAAAGCTCTGGCTGCTGTACATCCATTTTAGTTTCTCTGTATGAGAATGGCATTAAGGAAGTGGGAATGCACTGAGCTGTTGTAACAACACTGATTTAGAGAAAACATTGAGTCTTTCTTAAAAGCTTGTAATCTGGGCCTCAGGCAGGTCCTCCAGCCTTTCCCAAAAGATACTTTTGGCCTGATTTCTACTGTTTCTCTATTAAACAGTATTACTCAGCATCATTTCTCCCTCACACACTGCAAAGATGCTTTTTCATTGAGTTAAACTGTCTGATCCAGGAGTAGGAAGAGAGACTTGAGCTAAACAGCACAAACACATTGATGTGAGGGAGTAAAAGCTGAGTTCAGGGGAATATTTTTTGAGTTCTTGTATTGAAAATAATTGATTAATATAACAACTTCTTCTCTTTTAATCAGAAGCATCAACTCGACGTCAGACTGTTGGCTTTGTAGAAACTTCCTTGGTTGCAAACCGATCTCCAGAGAAAGGGAAAGACCAGCACAGACCCAAACGGTTCAGCTCCCCCTGTGGCCAGAGGTCGTCGTCCCTTCCTCCTGCAAACAGGAAATCCAGCACTCCCAGTCAGTGCTTTTCTCAGCTCTGCTTTGTGTTACTCAAAAAGTAGAATCAAATCACGACAGACTGCTCTAGAAGGTGGAAAAATAGAGACAGGATTTCTGCATTGTTCCCACAGTCTGAAAAAAACCTCATGTCTGTAATCACAGACTGTGTGAGAGTTTTAAGTTTATTTTTGTTTTTCCATGTTGTGAAGCTCTTATCTAATTTAGATAAACATGTAGACAGCTTTGAGGAGCATCCTTTTAAGCTGTAAGCACATGAGTGGGAGGTACTGCACTGGGGAGTTTAAGGTAGATAAACATACTTTGTCTTTTGCAGCAAGAAGAGAGATAATGTTGGCACCAGTGTCTGTGACATACAGCCCAAAACGATCTCCAAAAGAAAACCTCTCTCCTGGATTTAGCCATTTGCTTAGCAGAAATGAAAACACAGTGACAAGGTACAAGTCTGGTGAATAGAGTTGTGTTCTGATCATTGTGAGAGCAGCAGGATTTTTATACAGCCTTAATGCTGCTGTTTCTTGTTCATTAAATGTCCTCAAAAATGAGATGTGAAGATTTCTGATTATAAAGCTAAGCTGTGCTTTTTAAAATCTGGCAAGGAAAATCTAGAATGGTTGAACAGGATTTAGAAGACTTACAGGCTTCTAAAAAAAAATTGTTCAACCAAAAGGTGAAAAAGTAGAAAATAATGTATTGTGTAATATGTGATTTCTAACAAGTGATTGCTGTGTGCTTCCTGCTCTGTAGATTTGATATACTTCTAGATGACCTGGAAACTGGTCCTACTTCTACTTTACAGCACAATAATCCAAGGAAAAGGCTCCAGTTTCACTCACTAGATGATGCAGAAGGTAATCTGTCAAAGTGGAGGGAAACCATTCTTTATTTTTGTACCACGATTCTTTCCACAGTGCTGGCAGCTGCTTGACTGGAAAGCTGACTCTACTCTGTGAAGTGCAGCTTTTAAAAATCCTCTAAATCTTGGCTTATTCCTGTAGACAGAGAAATCCTGTTCATACAGTATTTCATCTTTATGTATATGTGTGTGTGCACAAACACAGCAGAACAAGAGAAATAATTAAATTGAGAAAAAAGGGCAATATATTTCCCTGTGCTTAACTCAGTTGTACAATGCATATCTTAGTGGGGTTTATATTAAGATGTACATACTGAGTCATACTAATAAAATTCTATTGCTAACCATTGCATTATGGACAGCAAAGAGTAACTGTAATAAAACCAGTTGTTTCAGATTTTTTTGAAATGATTGATCTTTTCTCACTTTTGTAATCCTTGTCACAATGTTCTGCTTTTTGGTTTTATTGATGTTCTTATTTAGACTCGTGTTTGCATGACAACCAGTCAGCTTGGTGATATTTAGAAATGTACCAGTAAAAGTAATTCCTAATTAGTTCAACATAGGAATCTGTTTGTTAACAAAAAATATGCTGTTTTCAAAGATCACTTGAAAGATGACCCAGACAAATGTTTTGCATTCTTTTGGGAAGCTGTTTAAGGCAAGTGAGTGAGGCTTTGCTTGTCCCTCTCCTCAGTTCATGCACTGCCAAAACCACACTGCTTGTGCTGTCATTCGCTTCTTTTTCTGTCCTGTGTAACAATTTCCCAGATAATTACAAAACAAATAAAAAGACTGCTGTTCTGTTGACAGGAAGGCAGCATTCAGGTGTCAGACACAGCTCCTGTGCTGAATCTGTCAGTAATGGAATGAAGAAAGCGGCAGCTTGGGACGAGAGGAGCCAGAGATACGAGGCAGTGCAATCACCTTGTGAGGAAGACTTCAAATACTCAGCAAGGATTACAACTCTGGCTGAAACAGAGAGGCTTTTTGATGAGCTGACTCACGAAAAGCAACAGGCAAAGATTATTTTTGTTTTCAAGTTGTGAGAAATCATAATTGTTGTATGAGAGGTGAGGGATGGAGTCATTTATCCATGCAATGCACGGCTGAAATTTATGCACAGCCTCAGTGTCTCATCAGGAATGTGCCATTATCCTTCCCTGCTCTACTTGCAATCCTTCCCTGTCCCTAAATTCATTAAAGGAGAGTCCCTGTAACACAAACACAGTGTGGGTGGGGGTTGGCACAGTATTATGGTGTTAAAGAACAAAACTCTCCGTGTATCTGTAATCCATACACCTCACCTCTCTTTCTGTAAGAGGAGTTAGAAAGGCTCATATTGGTTCTTGAAACTAATTTACAGCTGAAGTGTTTTCTGTTATTAGATTGAGGCTGCACTGAGCCGAATCCCTTGTTCTGGTGGAAGAATGACCTTGCAAGCGAGACTAAATCAGGTGAAAAAGCTTCTCTGTACTACTGTTCTCTTTTGTTCTTCCCCAGTTTGAGAATACATAATGTAGGAGAAGGATCCTCTGGGTAGTTAAGTGTGATTATTGTGGGAATTTTTATATTGTTTTTGGGTTTTATGTTATGGTTTTATATTGTTTATCTCTTTTATTTTTTGTACATGGGATGCACATTGCCAAATCACTGCAAGAATAGTCTGTTCTTGTGCTGAGAGGTAGATAAAGGCAATGCATTAACAAAATGCAGTAATGAAATAGATCCCTGAAGGTGCAGAGAGGATGTTGTGCTGTAGGAGGAATTGAAAAGTTTAGTTTTTGTTTGGTTGGGTTTTTTCCTCCTTGAAAGTATAAAGAAGAAAGAAGATCAAAATAAGTAGTTTAGGTGGAATACAGGGAAGTGCTTTCTGTGGAAAACTCTGCAGAGTCTTAATAAAAACAAGTGTCTGAAAGTTGGCTTTTAGAGCTCTCTGCAAAGCCTTCAACTTCAGCATTTCCTAAATTGTAATCCCAAGGCATGTTATCAGTTTATCAATTTGAAATTAAAAGTGCATTCCAGTAAATCAATACTGCCACTCACTGCAGTGATCAGCTGTTTTCTAAATGTGCCTCCCTAATTAGCAGTCCTAATTCTTGGTAGGTTTCTCTCATGGAGTTTCATAAGTTACATGATAAAAAAGCCAAGAAATATGTAAAAATAACATGACAGGTTTGTAGGTCTGGCTCTGATTTTTGAGTGATAACAGAATGCTCCCAAGGCCTCAAAAAGGATACCAGGAATATAGGAATGATTCTAATTTTAGAAGGATCATTGGTTTTCATGAAATATTTTTAATGCTTTTTTTGTTCTTTTAACTCTACCTTTTAGGAAGCCCTGGAAGATCGTTTGGAAAGAATTAATAGAGATTTGGGGTTAATACGAATGACTCTGAAAAGATTTCATGTTTTAAGAACCTCTGCAAATCTTTGACAATTCTCTCTTGACTGCAAATAGACTTTTTTTTTTGCACTAATATATAAGGATGCACTCAGTAAATGCAAACTGTTTTGTATTTTTATAGACCCTGAAAAGTAGTTTTGCAACCATGTTACCCTTTACAAACAGCAATATTTTGTACTTCAAACAGCCACCTCTATTTTAAACATATTTTTGTTACACCTGAGAAATCAATGTTTATCCTGTATTGTAATATTTTTAGAAATACTAATTATTTTTAAATAGTGATATCCAATTTATAATAAGAAACTAAAAGGCAGCTTGTTTTCAGAAAATGATAGTGTTACCCTTTTGCACTTGGTTTTCCTCCACCATTTTATAAATATTTATGGTGTGATGTAAATATTAGCCAAGAGGAGATTTTGGACTTCAATACAAGAAGCAACATGAGTTACCTGCGTTGAAGAGAAGTGCTGTTCTGTGGTAAATCCTTTTAATTTAAACCTTCAACATGGATGTTTTTCATTGTGGCAGAACTGTGAGCAATACTTGCACTATGGCTGGTTGGGGCAGGAAAATCCTGCTCTGATTTGTGTGATGTCTCCCAGCAGTGACAATGAGGGGTGTTTTGATACTGTGAGTACCAGGATTCACCTGACAGCAGCCTCCCTGTCTCCCAGTGAACAACTCCAGCTGACACTCCAGGACTGGAACTCCTTACCTGAAGTTACTGGTTCCATGTGCCAGACTGGGTTTTGTGCCAGTGTTCTGTTCATGTGCATTTCATGTATTTGTGAACATAAACAGATTTTTCTTGGTGAAAAGTACATATTTGCCAGTTGACATGTTGTTGCATTACTGTCCAACATTGATATTTTGGTTTGTATTTTAATATTAAATAAATGTTTAATTAGATTCTTTCCTCCTGCCCAAGTACAATAATAGGCTCTGGGATATTACATCAGCGATAATGTAGGTTTTAATCATATTGTGTGTTTCAAATTCTGTCCTTGTTCAAGATGTTTAGCCACCAATGATGTGATTATAGGGCCAGAATAGCTGTCATAAAGGAAGCCTGAGAAGGTCTGATTCTAAAATTAGAGTGCTGTGGTTTAAGATATTTGATGAAGAACTGTCCTACCCATGCATGGTCTTTTCAAAAATGATGTCGTTTTCCCAACCCCTTGTGCCCTTGTGGATATTCAGTGCAAGATCAGAGCTGGGGAGAAGTCAAGGATGGTTGTTACTCATTTTCCCCTTTACTCTAAAATGCAGAAATTGGGTGTGAATGCTTGGAGAGGACTTGCTCCA
Organism: Lanius collurio; assembly: GCA_020086605.1. NCBI lineage: Eukaryota > Metazoa > Chordata > Aves > Passeriformes > Laniidae > Lanius > Lanius collurio. The sequence continues at coordinate 8,682,725 of JACBWW010000031.1, read as the reverse complement.
ATGTATGTCCAGTCTCCACAAAGAGATACACAATTCTGATGGCATTCCATGTTCTCACTGGTAATTTTTACTTACAAGGAAGGGGTCAAGGTGGGGGAAAAAGAATCCCTTCCCTACTTAGCTCTAATCATCTGCAGTTTTCCCACTATTTTGTTATTAACAGGTACAGTTTTAAAACATTCTTCAGAAATACCAGTCAGCCAGCGGGATTTCTCCAAAGAATCCATTACAGGAAAATTTCATGAGTCCAGTAATGGTCTTGTTTTCTTTCATCAGTGCTACAGCAAAACCAAAGAATTTTCCTGACAGACATTAGAGGCAAGTAGGTAAATCAGCTCAGCTCTTTCACTGCCTTTCCTTCTAACCTCCCTTCATCTCTACTCCATTCTTCCCAGCACTATTCATATTCATGGACTCTTTTTTATTACATCCCAAAAACTGGATTGTGACTCAGAATTTATTTTTTAATCAAAAGTCCTCCTCCATCTGTTGGAGCTCTTTAAGGCTATTTCTGTTCTATTAGAGCACCGAAGGTTTGGGGAGAGGGGAAATTGTTGCTTTTAGTAAACTTCTAGGCCAACCTTCTCAAATGACTGTGACCTGTTCAGTGTGGTGCCTTTGGCCTGATTCATCAGAGGGGAGAAGATCTGCAGTTCCAGATTAAATCAGTGGGAGGCCTGAATGCTCAGTGCTCCTGAAAACCAGACCGAAAGCGCCAAAATCTGGGGCACAGGGAGCGTTTACTGCGGGAACCAGGACTGTGCTGGCCCTGCCCTTTGCCAGACACCGTCCTTATGTTTTTAATCCCCTTTCAATTTCTCCTTAATGCGAGAAAATGGCCTTATTCTCTCTTTGAGGACACATAAGGACTTTCAGAGAATCAGAGAAGCTTATGCTTCCTCTGCAGAGGACTTTAGTCATCTTCCTCTTGTGTTCTCACCTGACACCTCCCAGCTATGTTGGCATTTATCGCCTTTCCAGATCTACGAGGTCCTGCCTGGAGCCCCAGGCTCTCCTTGGCCTCAGTCTGCCCTTGCAAGACACTCCCATGCATAATTTTCTCTATGATAATATACATTTCAACTCCTTCAGCTGTGAGATTCAAACTTTGGAAAATAGAATTTATGATTGTTCACCTCTCTAGAAAGCAGATTTTAAAAGTGTCTCGTTGTAGCATTGATAGGTTTAAGCATAATCTGCCTCGCAAGAAGCTGTAATGTGGACTACAACTTAGTGTGGCAATGCAGGGAGCAGTTACAAAACCAACTGCGAGGATTTTGCCTTTGCAGAGAGGGAAGAAGCGCTGGGATGATGCGTTCTGAATAAAAAACAACCGCAGGAAATTATCGAAGCTTTCAAAGGCCACGGCAAATTTCATTCCAGGGTCGTTTTCTGAGGTTTCTGAATAAAACGATCGCTGAACTTTTTGAGATTTCCCCCCCACCCCCCGTCCTCTGCAGAGAATAAAGTTCAAGGAGTCACCAGCGCTGCTCTGAGGGCAGGTGAGGGCAGAGCAGGGGCTGGGCTCGGTAAGCGCCGTTACCCTCCCTGCGAGCACCGGTACCGGCACCGAGCGGGCCAACGAGCCCAGCGGGGGCCGCGAGCGGAGGAAAGCGGTACGAGCCCGGGGGAGCCCCGCACCCTCCCCGCACCTTCCCCGCACCTTCCCCGCACCTTCCCCGCACCTTCCCCGCCCCACCGGCGCCTTCCCCTCACGGCGGGGCGCTCCCGCTGCCCCGCGCTCCCCGCCGCGGCCGGCAGGGGGCGCGCCCGCCCCGCCCGCGGAGGGAGCGCGGAGCGGCGCGGGGAAGGAAGTGGCGGCTCCCGGTGCTGCCGGTGCGCGGGGCTCGGCTGGGCGGGCGGATACG